>JAGFPH010008687.1:21919-47863 GCA_018207615.1 Philaenus spumarius
AATCCCTATAAGAACGAATTGGAATGAAATTTGGTACGTAGCTTCCTCTAAGGCCGTAGGTGCTCGCAACATTGTCAATGAAATTAAGTGAAAGTCAAAATTAGTAATAACTATAAATTAAAACGATATATTTAAAGCTTTTTCATGTTAGATAGTAGTTTACAGGAATACAATTTTCAGTGCTTTCTTAAATAGGGTAGACTTTTTTTTCATGACCACAGTAGGATACGCACGGGTATTCAACGAACACTTAAAAAGAATACAATTACGTCAAAAAGACTGAAAATACTAATAACCACGGGCAACGCCGTACGGGTCAGCTAGTATTTTATATATATTAGTATGTATGCACTCTAACGGCCGCATTTTAGTCCGATTTGGTCCAAATTTGATACACAGGTTGGTTTCATCGCTTGGACGAGTGCATTAGAGGAAAAAATGCAACAAAAGGAAGCACTTTTTTGTCCGGAAATAACAATGTTTTGAGATTTTTAGTACTAAAACGAATTATTTTTGAAGTGTAAACTTGTACAGGCGCACCGCGTCCAAAAATGTTTGCTGGCAGTGAATCGTATTTTACCGTCACGCATTTTTTGAAACGCTCTATTCCGTCACGCTCTACTACTATATGTGTATATAGCAGAGCAAAATGTGTATATTAATATGTGAAGCAAAAACTTTGTTACGAAAATACGCGGATGGAGGAGTATGCAATTTGGCACAGTTAAAGTTTAAATGATGACGAAGCGCATAATGCTAATATTTTTATATTACTATGCAACAGAAATACATAAAATTAAACACACAACATAATTTTAGTTTAGGCCTAGGCTGATGAACCAACAGATGTTTCTTGAAGGTATTTACATTCATTGCCATAGCAACGAATCAAATAAAATAACATCTGATAAAGCAGTTGATTCAAATGTATAATCTTTAATAATTTTAGGTTAGGAATAGACTGATGAACCAACACATTTCATGTTTATCCAATGTGTTTACATTCATTACCATAGCAAACAATTTGATATATTCGTAGGTTGTAAGTCGCAGTACATTGCGTGCTTCGCACGGCGACCCCCGTATTGGGAGTATTTTCAGTACACGGTACATTGCGTGCTTCCCACGCCAACACCCGTATTGGAAGTATTTTTAATACTCAGTGTATTGCGTGCTTTGCACGCCAACCCTCGTATTGGCCGTATTTTCAATACACAGTGCATTTCATGCTTCGCATGCCAACCCCCGTATTGGGATATTGGGATATTGGGAGTAATTTTAATACTCAGTAAATTGCGTGCTTTGCATGCCAACCCCTGTGTTGGTGGGAGTATTTTTAATACACAGTTCATTGCATACTTCGCCCGCCAACCCCCCTATTGGGAGGACTTTCAATTCATAATGCATTGCGTGCTTCGCACGCCAACCCCCATATTGGGAATATTTTCAATACACAGTGCATTGCGTGCTTCGAAAGCCAAACTCCATATAGGGAGTATTTTCAATACACAGTGCTTTGCGTGCTTCGCACGCCAACCCCCGAATTTTGAGTATTTTCAACACACAATGCATTACGTGATTCGCTCTCCAATTTTAAGCCTATGTGCTATGACGCACATGTGTACCCGTTTTAAAATATAAGCGATTATTACGTAGAAAGGTTCAAAAATAAAAAATAAAGTAATTTCTACCCATTTAAGCTATAAATATAAAAAATAAAAGGTCAGCTCCTAGCATAGGAAATACGAAATTTGCGTAGCAGTGAACATGTTAAAACAATTATTAGCTTGTAAACGGATTTATGAGTAAACAAAAAAGATTTCATGTAGAGATGAAGGAACCGCATCAGATAACCTGCCTTCTGCCGATATGACATCCCCTCACAACTAGCAGATGTCGAGTCCTGTATTTGCATACTGCTAAAACCTGAGTCTAACACGTACACAATAGAGATCAACCGCTTCAGTAACTGTTGTCTGTCCTTTGCTACGGTCACAGAAACATTTGACATATCATTTTAATATTCGTTAAACGATTAAAAGTTGGCTGTCACCATCGGTAATGTGTTTGTGGCAAACTTATTGAATTCTATTTCATTGTTTGGTATGCAAATGTGGTGCGGTTCCTAAATGAAAGGTATACGGTTACAAAGATGAAGGTCGGATGTGGCTATGTTGTGAGTAATTGGTTATGAAAGGTAGAATGGTTTCTTTATTGGTTCGTTCAATGCCACTTTTCAGATATTTAAAAGATATATCCTGAAATATCTCTATACAAGGTATCCTATAAATAAAGTGCCAAATTTCGGGAAATTTTATTATTTTATGGGTCAAAATAAGAATAAAATCAAGAATGATATTTTTTCAAAAATGCTTCGTTTTCCAGATACATATCGCCTTTTTGTTTCTTTACAAAATAATTCATATCCGGAGAACAGTTTGACCGATTGTCTTAAAACTTCTCATAAAGTTTAACCTAACAATGATCTATTTTAAGAAAAAATAAACGGTACCAGAAACTGGCATGTTTCTCACAAATACATTTAAATTACTAAACAGATTCACTGTGACTTGTAGGGTGGAGTAGGAGAGTTTTTTTATTAAAGTTGGAGATTAACTAATAAATATTATTATTATTATTATCTAGAGAGAAAACTATTCGATTGATTTCGAAAAAATTTGCACCAAACACGTCAATTAGGTCTTTATAGATGCATGTAAAAAGGTTTTGAAATTGTTTTTAAAACATCCCGCTTTATGGCCAAAAAACCCTCAAAAATCAGTTATTATTATTACTAGCTAAACGAGAATTTTTAGAAAGATGCGGGTTTTTTTATATGGTAGGGCACATTAAAGGCTACAAATAAGCCAAATTTTATCAAAATCGTTAGAGCCGTTTTTTTTTATAAAAAAATAATAACTGATTTTTTGGGGGTTTTTTGGCCAAAAAGGGGGTTGTTTTTCAAAATTGTTTAAAACCCTTTTTCGTGCATCTATACAAGCGTACTGGACATGTCTGGTGCAAATTTGGTTGAAATCGATTGAATAGTTTTCTCTCTAGCTTTGTATACTTTTATTAAAGTAGGTGATTAACTAATAAATATTATTATTATTAGCTAGAGAGAAAACTATTCGATCGATTTCGAAAAAATTTGCACCAAACACGTCAATTAGGTCTTTATAGATGCACGTAAAAAGGTTTTGAAAAATTTTGAAAAACAACCCCCTTTATGGCCAAAAAACCCCCCAAAATCAGTTATTATTATTATTATTATTATTAGCTAAACGAGAATTTTTAGAAAGATACGGGTTTTTGTATATGGTAGGGCACATTAAAGGCTATAAATAAGCCAAATTTTATCAAAATCGTTAGAGCCGTTTTTTTATAAAAAAATAATAACTGATTTTTTGGGGGTTTTTTGGCCAAAAAGGGGGTTGTTTTTCAAAATCGTTTAAAACCCTTTTTCGTGCATCTATACAGGCGTACTGGACATGTCTGGTGCAAATTTGGTTGAAATCGATCGAATAGTTTTAGCTCTAGCTTTGTATACATACAGACATACAGACATACAGACATACATACAGACATACATACAGACATACATACATACAGACATACAGACAGACATTTTGTAAAAATCACTTTTTTGGACTCAAGGGGTCCCAAAACGGATATTTCCACAAAAATCTCAACATCGAATTTTTTTTCGATCACTATACTTTCTCTATACTATAGTATAGTGAGAAAGTAAAATCATCAAGAATGATATTTTTTCAAAAATGCTTCGTTTTTCAGATATTGCCTTTTTGTTTCTTTACAAAATAGTTCATATCCGGAGAACAGTTTGACCGATTGTCTTAAAACTTCTCATAAAGTTTAACCTAACAATGATCTATTTTAAGAAAAAATAAACGATTATATCCAGTTATACGTTTCGAAATGGCAGCCAAGACAATCGGATGAAGGATAACAGTTATGTCTAATAATTTGTTTGTTCAACCCGGCATCCTATACCAACACAATAAACACAACAATATGGTTGGTACGTATGCTGTTATTACAAACAAACAATGTAATAGATATTTTGACAGTTACAACATCCGATATTGGCTACAAATAAATGACTTGAACTTTTTTGTTAAATGTACGGTTTTTGGGTTATTCAGGTTTGAAATTTTCAAACAACCGCAAGCCGCCATGATTGGCTATCGTAAAATAGATCATTGTTATCTTAAATTTCATGCCAAGTTTGAAGTCAATCGGTTAAATCGTTCTCTAGATAGGCTTATGAGTTATTTTGTAAAAGAAACAAAATGGCGGATATCTGGAAAACGAACAGTTTATAGGAAAATTTTATTCTTGGTTTTCTCTTTATTTGGACTTATAGAACCATTTCCCGAAGTTTGGCATTTTACTTACTGGACACCCTGTATATGCAAGGTCCTAAAGATGTTTTGCGGAAGGAGTGAAATTGCGCAACTTCCTGTACCAAAGACAAATAATACTTTTTTATTCATTCGTCGCCCCGAATCTTTTTAACAATATACCTGATTATATTAAAAAATATACAAAACCTTTTGAGGTATTTCAAGCGTTGGTTACACGTTTTAGAAGATACGACGAGCATTTTAAATATTACAACTTAACATGTGGACGATGTTTTGGGACTATTGTGTGTGAATGTATGCGAGAGTGTGTTTGTTTTTGTGCGAGTTTTTCGCTTTGAATTTTCTTTTAAATGATATGTTAAGTTAGTTTCTAGTGTTTAAATTGTGAATATATGTTTTTGAACTGAATTTTGTCTACGTTTTATAACTCGAGTCATGCCACCTCAGTTTTCAAAAAAATGGTCTTTAGAGTAAAATATTTATTTTTCTATTTTATTTACTATTACTGATTTATTTTTACCCTCGGAAAATGAAATTATTGAAACAAAATTCAAACATTATGAAACAAAAATTTAGACTTATTGGTCCCTTGTCAAAATGGCTGTCCTACATGTACACAAATTTTGATTCCTGTATTTTTATTTACTATCATTATAATATAATTTTATTTACAATCATGTCAGTTATATTAAAAGAATTTTGCATTTTCGGGGTTTTTTTAATCAAATGAGAAAAGCACGGAAAAAGTCGGGGATGGTTTGTACTTTACGGGAACATAGCAAAAAATACCTCTAAAAATGCGTTTTTCCAAAAAACAGAAATATGTCATAAAATATGAATTTAAAAAAAAGTGTAAGATGGCAAAGTTGTTCAGCAGAAAATTTTTCATAACCAAACATTTTTATAAGTTCAAAATTTTCTTTCTCTTTTCCGGAAAATGCAAGTCAAGCGTATCCGCAAAATTTGTGAAATGTGTCAAATTTGTTTGTAGCCTATATATGAGTTTTTAATGTTCTTTTTTTTTAAAAAAACTGTTAATATCTCCGGAAATTTGTATTTTTTATGAAAAATTACATATAAGCAAAGTTGTTCAGCTGAAAATATCCTATAAGATAGCATTTTTATAAATTTTAAATTTTATTGTACTTTTCCATTATTAAAATGCGGGACATGCGTATATACAGGGTGTCACAAAAACTTAGCAGGTTATACAGGATCGTCGTATTGAATACATTGAAATAAATGAAAAATGATCAGTTACTTTTTTCGAATTCCGCTTAGTTTAGTCGCAATCCACCATTTTTTTTACAGAAACTCACTTTAACTCCAGAAATAGATAAGACATTGAGTTCAAATTTGGTATACGCATTTTGTACGTTACGATTTATAACTGTAAAAATGTAGGTTTATAATTTTTTTAAAGCAGCCGTTACAAATTGTTAACGTCGAATATCTTGAAAACTGTTACGTTTCAACACAATTACAAGAGAGAAAATACTTTTTTAATGACAAACAAAATTGCTTTTCTGTAGGTCAAAATATAACCGAGTTATTGACAAAAAGCTGAAAACATGATTTCGCGGTAACTGTCTACAACGTTTAAAATTAGCCTAAAACCAACATTTCAGAGTAATGGATGTTATATGATTTATTAAAACTATAACAATTCAAAAGTTTAATTTTATTCAAACTTTTTATGCTGTAGACAATTACCAAGAAATTATGTTTTCAGTTTTTTTTATAATATCTGGGTTATACATCAAAAAAACGTTTTTACAAGACACTTTTATTTTAAATATTCCGAACACTTTAAACACATGTATTTTCCCGTTACTTCTGACTTTGACATGACTTGGGATTTAAAGAAATTATTTTCTTTGTTTTCTCTATTTACGAAATCATTCGTTTGCAAGTGTGCTTTTACACCATGTTTACAGATAAAGTAGTTTAACATGAATAATTTAATTAGCGCTATTCAAGTTGAACGGTAAATATTATCTAGCATTTTGCTATTGTAAAACGCTTCCTCCCAGGGTTATTAATTAGTTATTATAAAATTACTCTGCATACAAGTGTGGAATTCACACCAATACACAGCGGATACTAGACAGTAGACATTCTCAGCTTTGGACGAACTAATACGAAACATTCTTACCTAACATTGTTGCGATACATTCATCATATTGACTGACCTGTGGAGAATGGAGAATCTGGAAATATATAGTGGTTCATGTGTGTGAACGATCTGGCATCAATGTGGAGCATTATTGTTAATATTCAGAAACACTGATTTTATGGCAACGAATAACCACTCGTGAAGACCAAATTAAGCACGGACCGGTTAGAAGATATTTTGTAATGAAATGTGGTTTATAAGTAAATATGTATCACACAAATAGACAATATTAAACAGATGAATTATTATATATAGGTAGTTTATACACATTTATACCATATAAGAAAGAATATAGATGAAATATATTCATAAATATTTTATAACATTGTACACACATGAATAAATACATAAATATACATAAAAATAAATATATCAGACATAAATATAATGAAAGATGTTGTATAAAAATTAAAGAATGTTATTAAGCAGATAGTTAATGAAAAACACGGATGAATAATTTAATTACACAGTTATGCAAAATAAGAAAGAACTCAGATGATTTATCAATTGATAGATAATTAACAGATGTACAATAAAAATGGTGCCCATGTCAATAATACTATTGTATAAAATGGTAGTGAAAGATGTATATATGATTAAAAAAAACATATACAGTTAATACAAGGCACAGATAATTAATTTAAAATATAAACAGGTAGATAATAAAATATACATTCTCAAATTAAATGTTTGCAGAGTAGACAACTCAAATTCACTTCAGCAGACACGCTAGAAATTGTTTTCAGGTTTTCAAAAGAAACTTACTTCTTAATAAGTATGTATAGATTGAATTCGCAATCGATTGAGTTTTTTCTTGAAGAATCAAGTGATTGTTTTATACAAATTGAGAAAACTAATTCGCCTAAAAATTTGATAGTGATTGGTGATATAAATATGAATATAATAGAGGAATGTAAAGTTTCAAATAATTATAAAACATTAATGAGTAGTTATGGCCTAAAATTGTTGTTAATCAGCCTACCTGAAAGAAGTTGTTGCAAACATGCGTGTTCAGATGTTAAAACAAGAAGCTGTATAAACTATTTGGGTGTATTCTTCGAGAATGAATTAAATTGCAAAGTTCATTTGTCTAAGTCGAAATCTAAATTGGGTAGTATTTTAAGAGTGTCTTATTTTCCTAGACATATGTGTCCTCCGGATGTTAAGCTCATGATTTATTTTTCACTGGCTCAAAGTAGGATAGAGTATGGTTTGTATAGTTGGGGAGGGACTTACATTAGTAAGTCACTAATTCCTGTAATTAACATTTTGTCAGGATGATTTTAAACAAGACTAGATTGGAACATTCAAAACCATCATTCCTTTCTTTACGAATATTACCTTTAAGATACTTGTATATTTACAAAGTAATTAAGTTATTTTTTATTAATAGTGGAAACAGGCAGCTTTCTGATCGGTGTGATTGGAGGAGGGGATGGTTAAGAAGTGCAGGAAATATTGTAGTGCCAAACTTATTTTATGAAGACGTTTTGTTTCCTCGGGCCAAAATTGTTTAATGTACTGCCTGGCCACATACAATGTGGAAATTCACTTTCATGATTTTTGCGAGAATTGAGAAATTAGCTCTTTGTGCAGGAGGATGTTGAACACGTGTTAAATGTACATAGTTGATAGTTATTATATAGTATAGTGGTCCTTAAGTATTATTCCTCGTACAATGGTCTAAAATATGTGTAAATGTTTTGTTATTTTGCGTTTTTACTTAGTTTTTCTCTCTTGTTTACCAAGAATATATAATGTATACTTTTTGTTTATTGTTAATATTTGGGTACATGCTCGCCGATATTTTTTAAATTAATTTATGAAAAAACTCTTTTTAAATTAAAATTTTTGATTTAGGAGCTATATATCAAATACAAAGCTTTTGGTTAATTTTTGTCATACTGCTGTCATATTATATGTTTCGCAAAATAAATGTACGAGTGGCTATCCTCAAAGCGGCTGTACCGTCTATGCCTTTAGGGGTGTCGGGTGTTTTTCTTTGTTTTTGTTTTTTCTCTTCCAGAGTAATGTGGCTTTTTTCTTTGAAGTGTATTATACATTTTTTAAATTTAAGTAAATGTGTTTTTACTTTGACAAACGGTACTAGGAACTGGCACATACTTTCTCACAGACATACTTAAATTACTAAACAGATTCACTGTTACTTGTAGAGTGGTGTAGGAGAGGTGATTTTTTATTAAAGTTTGAGATTAACTAATAAATAATATTATTATTATCTAGAGAGAAAACCATTCGATCGATTCCGAACAAATTTGCACCAAACACATAAATTAGACCTTTATAGATGCACGAAAAAAGGTTTTGAAAATTTTTGAAAAACAACCCCCTTTATGGCCAAAAAACCCCCAAAATCAGTTATTATTATTATAAGCTAAACGAGAATTTTTAGAAAGATGAGGTTTTTTGTACATGGTATAGTACATTAAAGGCTACAAATAAGCCAAATTTTATCAAAATTCTCTGTACTATAGTACAGTGAGAAAGTAAAAATGTTCTTGTAATAAGCTGTGTATATTAGTTTTATGTATAGGTGTGTAAGTGCGATTGGGCGAAAGTGTTTATATTTAAGAATATAATACCAGTCAAGGTTCATTTTATGTCCCTTTTAAAATTTTTTTTTCTCTGACTGGTTTCTAATGTATAAAATAGTTTTAATAGATGTGTTGATATTTTGTATATATATGTATTGCTTCTGGAGAGAGTTATAAATAAATAATAATAAAAAATTTAAACAAATATAATACAAAGATGGATTTTGTTAAATATTATTCAAGTAGATAATAAAAGGTGAAACACACATGAGTACTGTAAGATATAACATATATAGATATTGAAATATATATTTGATTGATGATTAATGAAAATATTACATAGAAAATTAGAAAAATAATGTAAGATATACATGAAGATAATAAAAGATTGGACTTTGATGAATATTATATGCAGGTAGATAATGATAGCTAATACACAGATGAATAAAACACATGAAGTATAGACATATGGATGACTAAAATAATTGTAGACAATTTTTCCGGTACACAACGGTACGTTTTGTATTAAATTTTTTAAATATGTTGTGAAGTTGTTGGGTAGAAGTTAACAATCATTCACATGTCCACTTTGATGTCAACTTTAACTTGTCCACTTTTAGCATGATCTACACGATTCTTCGCACATAATCCCACAAGTATCTTGTAAATCAACATTACTGATGTTATTTAAAAGATTATAAAATAAAATTTATTATATGTTATGCAAATAAAATTATATGAGTTTTCCGCCCCCCTGCTCGTTTCGCTCACCACCCCCACGTCTACTATTGTATTTTCTTCTACATTTATAGAATACTAGCTGGCCCGATCCGGCTTTGCACGACTAGACAAATCAAAGTTAAATATATATTAACACAATATATATATTAATACATAGATTATACTATGTATTTCTTATGGGGATTTTTAGTAACTTTGACCCCCCCCAAACCCCATTAAAATTTCGAATTTTTTTATACCCTATCTTAGCGAGCACCTATGGCCCTAGAGGAAGCTACATACCAAAGTTCGTTCCAATCCGTTCGGTAGTTTTTGAGATTTCGTGATGAGTCAGTTAGTGAGTGGTATTTGGCTTTTATATATAGATTTAGTATCGATTTAAAACAATATATAGTGGATGCTTTATTGTGTGCACTTTTAGAAGATTTATATTGTGGAGCAAAAAAATAAACTTAAATTCATTGTATAAAATAAAAAGAACAAGTATATAAACAATAGAGGCCTCCACGGAATCGTCGATTGATTAGGAGAGATTTTTTGTTTTTATATTATAGAAGAGAGGGAAATTTTAAGTTATAAATAAAATATGACCAACATGTTATACTGTTAAGCAGTATTTGAAACTGGTCAAATAGGCGTGTTAAAATATAAAGCGAAATTTTAATAGTGATAGATGTTTGAATTATGGTATAGTAAGCCTTTTCGTTGTTTTGTTCGCTATTACCTAACCTAAAAACTATTGGTTGTGAATAACAAATTCCTGTTTCTAAATTTACCAATATGGTTGCCATAGTAATCAATCTAAATGCTTTCAAGGAACGTGTTTTGGTGCAGTACCAAAATCTTGTTAAGCTTATAGTCCAAATCAGCTGTTTTATTTGTAATTCGTAACAATAGATGTTTGAATTATGATGCAGTAAGCCTGTTTCCTTTATTTTTTGTTTGTGTTTGTTTTTAGTTTGTTAACCTAACCAAAAAAACTTTGGTTGTGAAAAATAAATGATACTGAATTTTCTAAGTTGGTTGCTATGGTAATGGACGTAAATTCATTGAACAAACTTGTGTTGCTTCAGAGTTTAGTAGGCCACTCCTAGAAATGTGTTGATAAACTATTGATTTAAATCAGCTGTTTAATCTGCTATAGGGCTGTGAGTAAATACAGTTTTTTTTAAAATTTTCCATCCCATAAAATTCATATTTTGAAAAATCCTTCCTTAGTGCGCTTCTACATAGTGGTAAAAGGTACCCTTCACATTTTAATGATCTAGACATGATAGTTTTGTCTGCAAGTTGATTATGAATCTGTCAGTTAGGATTTCTTCTTTCACATGCTCAGATAACACCTTTAAATAAATAACATAGCTTGATATCACTTACAGTACATTTAAGTAATTATCACGCCTGACGTCTCGGTTAACGGACTGTAAACAAGAGTGAATTAGAGATAACAGGACGATTTAGTTACATTTCCATTGTTTTACTTTAAATTTGAACCTTCTTGGACTTAATTCTCGGCAATAACCTCTAAATAACTATAATTTTAAATAAATATGTTACTTTTTTGATCAGCTGTCAAAAATAAACTCTACTTAAGAAATATAACAGCTGATTTCGCTCGACGTCTGTAATACTTTAACTTTGAGGTTATGTTTACAAGTTTACAACGTTAGTCAAAACAGCTTCTTATAGTATCTGGATGTTGGTTGCTTTTGTATTTGAGTTATAAAACTAATGTAGGCTATATTATGGCATATGTTCGGCTTTGAGGTTAGGAATCGTAGAAAATGTATGTATTCCATATTGTTTATTTCATTCTTGACACCTTAAAAAACAACTTATTCCTACAAACATAAAACTATATTGAATTTTATGTAGTTAACTATATATATATATATAACTATATGAACTTAATATTGAATTATACCCATAATATTGAACTTAATAATCAAATTTGCCATAGTTCATATCTACATAATTTTTACAAAGCAACTAACACGTGTCATTGCAAAACTTCAAAAATGTCTTCCATAAATGTGTGACGTTAACTGAACTGACGACAATGTCATTAGGTTATTGCCATCTGTTTAGAATGATCCACCCACTGTCTGTTTCATAAAATTTCAATAAACGGTATAATTTAATTTGCATAATTCCTCCAAACCATGCCTGAATTATGAAGGGTTTTATTAATATATTAGAAAGGTGATTACATTAGCACACGTATGTAAAGAAGGGGAGAACTTGTATACATTGCAAAGTCATACAGAAATATCTCAAACTCGGAACAAAGTTTTAACAACATTTAACTGTAAACTTTAAAACTCTAACTCAGCATAATACGTCGAGCTATATACTCGTAGGAAAACTTGGTAAATTACTTGCTATATGTCAAACACAAACTTTAAGTTTGAAAGATTTGTTTGTAAAAATAAAATCGAAATTTAATCTAATATGTATACAATTTGTAGATTCGATTATAGGTTACGTAGTCTAGAAAAGGTCACTGTTATACTAAATTATAGGTAACTGTTTTATAATTTATTAGTTAAAACCCAGTGTCCGAACTGATTCATCGCAAGAGTTGTCCGTTAGACCAATCATTGTAGTAAAGCAAAATACCAGGTGTCTTAAAAGTCCCACCCCCCTATTATTTTTTTTATTAATGGAAATAGACAGATTTGCTTTGGGGATTGTTAACATGACCAAAAACAGAGCTTTTTGGGTATATCGTAAATTTCAAACTCTTCCCCAAAAATGGGGTTTTTGGGGGTAAGTCAAAAATTTTAAATGAGAACCCCTATTGAGTGACACCTCATTTTACAGGTCGTGATAAAAGAAGAAGATTGGCGCAAACCGGAGGTCTGCATGTTGACTCTATCCAACATAATGGCCAATCAAAGTTATAATTTTCCCAAAAAACTCCTATTGAAAGTTTCATTTTTACTTTCTCCCCCTATACCATAGTATATGGAGAAAGTATTGTATTCGTCAAAATTTTCGAGTTTGAGTTTTTTGTGGAAATATCCGTTTTGGGTCCCCCTGAACCTAAAAAAGTGGTTTTCAGAGTGATGTCTGTGTGTGTGTCTGTATGTGTGTCTGTGTGTCTGTGTGGATGTTATCAGACCTAGAGCCTAAACCAGTCGTCCGATTTTGATGAAATTTGGTATGGAGGTACTAATCCACGGTATCTCCAGGCGTTTTTTTCATTTTTGTGAATTTTTTTTTAAGGGCAATTATCCCATAAAAACCCTTAAAATAACGGAAAAATCAACTTTTCTCAAAAACGGCTCTAACGATTTTGATTAAAATTTTATAATTTATTAGGGACCTATAGTACTATAAACTGTAAAATTTTAATCAAAATCGTTCGAGCCGTTTTTGAGAAAAGTTGGGTTTTCCGTTATTTTATGGATTTTTATGGGAAAACAACTTTAATACAAAATCACCTCTCCTACCCCACCCTACAAGTCACCGTGACGTTTAATAATTTAAATATGTTTGTGAGAAAGTATGTGCCAGTTCCTGGTACCGTTTATTTATTATGTTACAATGAGTAAAACCTTTAGCACTCACCTCATTTTCACTCAGATTAAGTGCTCGAAATGAAAACGATTGACTTCTTGACAAAAATACAGCCTGGACTCAAAGTGTTGCCTAATATTTCCCTACATTTCTTTTGTGACAAACGTGTTCGATCCGTACTATGTTTTATAACTTAGATTGAGTGACCTACTGGATGAAACCCTTGTAAAAAATAACAGATGTATTATCTTTAACATTTTGGTGCTAGTAAAATGGGGGAAAATGATTTTTCCGAAAAATAGTTATTATTACTATTTTCCTAAAAAAAATCCCCAATTTAAATATTATTAAAACAACAAAAAAACCACGAAAAATTCGACTTTTTGGGTTTTTCGATTATATTTTATAAATCATTTAATGAAACGCTATACGTTCAATGAAAATGTTGTAGTATATTAAATAAAAGTAAATTGATGCGGTCGTGGAACCCCCTTCAGCAACGAAGTTCACCGTGCCTTTTCTTACCAGCCTTAACGGCAACATACGCACGTAATAATTTAAATCTTTCAATTTCCGTTTATTATTAGATTGTTTTTTATACAAATATTTACTGTTTCCATACGTTTAATGTTATTATAATAAAGGTGTAGAATTAATTATAACATCAAAGCTAAGATGGTAAACACAGTTAAATGTCCATTCATTGTAAATACATTAAATAAACATAAAATGTTGGTTCATCAGTCTAGGCCTAATCTAAACTTATTGTGTGTATGTTTAATTTATTTTATCTCTCCAAACGGCAACATACGTACAATAATTTTAGGTTAGGCCTAGACTTAAAATTACTTTCTAGGCCTAACCTAAAATTATTGTATATATGTTAAGGCAGGTCAAATAAATTAAATGTACACACAATATTTTTAGGTTAGGCATAGACTGATGAACCAACATTTTATGTTTATTGAGTGTATTTCAGCGCTTGACGATAATATCTGAACTACGCCGGACGTTAATTTAATTTAAATTGTTCAACCAAAACATATGTTTCTTGAATGTATTTACATTTGATTGCCATAGCAACGAATTTGACAACGCTTTTTCGTTACTCGTATTTTATATTTGTCATTGCCATAGCAACCAATTAATAACACTTTTTTCTCTACGCGTTACATTTTCTATTTGTTAACTTCTACCTCAACCCGCGTTAAGGAACTTCGTTCCAAAAACCTTTAAAATGAGATATTTTAAGCCTTGATCAGTGCATTTTTGACAGAAAAATTGGAAAACCTACGGAAAGCTACATATTTAAAAAAATCCATATTTTTGACATTTTAAAAGTTAAAGCTTTCGAATTGTGTAAAACTACAGTTATTGGAATGTTGAATAACCATGCACAAAGTGGGCCCTGTCAGATATATATTGATTTTGCATAATAAAATGTTTAAACAATTTAGAGCGTTTCTTGAAAAATACATATAAATGAATTGTTACAGCCGATTAAAATTGTTCAAACGGATTCCGAAAGTAGAGCTCTTGAGCTTCAAAATATATATTTCAGATTGCTGAGAAGTTTGTTAAAGGTGGTCCTGAGAACGATCCTAAACTCGCGAGCCATCGGTCGGAGTCTTGTAGAGCAGAATTAATTAATGGGGAAAACGTCTCCGCCGCTGAAAGTCTGCCAGATCAAAACTTATCGCACATCAATATGGTCCGTTCACTTTCCACTACCATACCTACTGAGTCTCCAGAAGAGATACCAGTCGCTGGACAAGAAGGTTGATCACGAAATACAACTGAATTTACCCAACAATGCAAAAAAAAAAAACAAAAAAAAAAAAAACGGGATCCTCACGAAGTACTCCAAGAGTCACTGGAAGTGGTATATAACAAATACTCAGATTCTGTAAAGATCCATCCAGATGGATCTCAGTTTACCTAGAACGGATCTCAGTGGAATCGTTCGGGAGCGGGGTACTACAATCACTTCACCAAGGAAGGAAATTTTATCCCAGTAAATGCAGTGTCCAGTATGGATGCAGAGATATTAGCAATCAACGTCTTGGTAAACTGCCTCCATCAGCAGGAGAAAACATTCTGTATAACTATATAACTGGTATGCCTCGAAAAAGCAAGAACCAGACGATTACTGGTTCAGAATAAAAGAAATAGTAACTCTGCTGAATGATGTAAGCAATGGTGAAATACAGGTGCAGTTCCAATAGGTCCCTCCCCACTGTGGAATAGATGGAAATGAAGCGTCAGACAGAATAGCCAAACAGCTGCAATATGGCCACACCCTCTTCCCGCAGTAGTCTCTTAAGAGATGTAGAAGTGCTGGCAATTCAGTTATACTGGTTAAATGGATCCATAGCTGGGCAGAAGAAACAAAACGAAGAAGCCTATTTCACATACAAAAAGAACCAAATGGTCTAGAAACCGTAGTCAAACTAGATCCATCGCCACATTTACAACAAGAGCAAGGGTGGGACACATCGTGATGCAAACGTATAACCATCGGTAACTACCCCTCTGCTAGCGTTGTAGAATAGAGGAGCACACCCGGGAATATGTAATTTTTTTGAGTTCTACACCATGCTCCTCCGCACCACGCTCCTAAATTTAACCTTTCATATAAGCACTGAGAAATCCACACAAATTGGAAGATATCCTGAGAGACAGACGCTTTTGGTCTCTAGCAGCAGCGACGTGTTATGAACATGGGACTATGAGAGTCATCGACCCTGGATGTCCTATCAAGAAGTAAGTTGGCCGACGTCTCTAGATGTAGGCATTATTTATTGATAAATCTGGTATTTTTAAATCCTTATTGAACATCAACATCAAAGTCGTAACAGAAGGTTTGTCTACTGCTTCAAATTAAACTTTCTTCCTACTCCAAACAACCACCGCCAATAAGGCAATTAGTTTAATGTCTATACTTTGAGTATAAACAACAATCTGATAGTAATACGACTAAATAAATACATAAGTTTTAATGTAAACATTAATTAATTTAATGAATACTGCACTTATGGCAGCCATGAATTACATGCCCAGTACTATGTTTAAAGGCTGTTTTATGACATAACTACCACTTCGTAGTCACGCCATAAAAGTCATAACGTTGGATATCAACGTTTTTATGGCTACCATGATGTAAATAATATCTTCAGCTATAAAAGGACAGTTAAAGGGCTGTTTTTATCATATGGATGTTGTAAAATGTCAGTAGTATTTTTATTTTACAATATTTAAATATTTCTAAATATTTGCTGTAGTCTGTTGATTTTTTTATTTCATGTATCAAATGATTAAGAAGTTAATAATAGTATAGTGAAAAAATTAATAATAGAATTGTTTGTTTTTATGTCATACGATGATGTACGCATGTTCCGAAGTTAAACGATGGGTAGTTCTTTAAATTTGTATACATGAATATATTGATGATAAATGAACGTATTGATATTTAATTTATAACCTCAAATTAAATCTATAAGGTATTATAGCTTACATTAGTTTTATAACTCATATTAAAAAAATTAACTTCACAAGAAAGTATAACGATTGAAGCTGTAAATATAACCATAAAATATAATCTACGCTTGTGTTACAGACGATGGGTGAAATCAGATGTTATATATTACTGTTACTCACGTATGTACGAGAGTATTTTATAGGGCACGCTTTTATTAGAGATGATAAACGGCTTTGTCCTGACTGAATAAATGACTGACTGACTGACATAGAATCAACGTAGAGATATGTAAAGATATACTCTTATGGGATCACAGGCGCACACAAATTTAGAATCAGTTTATTATTTTCCACTACCAACAGCTTTTTTAGGTTAGGATAACGAAACAAAAGCAAACACAAACAAAAACAATGAAAAAGGTTTACATATATTCAAACATCTGTAATTAAATATCTGTATATACAGGGTGTTAAAAAAACCTGTCAGGACTTTGGGATATGATTCCTCATACAAAAATACAGAAAAAAGTTCATATGAAGGTATGTCCTAAAAGTTTTTAGTTGTCCGTCTATCTGTCTGTCTGTGTTTTTTTACTTAATACGATATGTCTTAGGAACCTCTGAATATTTCAACTTCAAACTTTTTACATGTATTTCATCTAATAAGCCCCATTCTGATATGTAAAGTCAAGTTTATACTTTGTGTCATTACAAAATGGCGGCCATTTTAAATTTCTAAATCTCAATATCTCAAAATCCATAAATTTTACAAAAAATTTACTAGAGACAAAAATGTTCCTAAATTTTATCTCATAAATAACGGTGCATAAATTATTAAGATTCCGTGACTATTAATTGAGTTTTAGCAATTTTGTGGAAACGATTACATGCGAACTTTGTGGCAGTAATGGCCAAATTTCATGTTTCTAGTTTGAAAAGTTGTTACGGTAAGGTTATTTTATAAATAATTCCTTAAAGTCCTTATGCCATTATCCATTAAGCAAAATGTTAGTCATTATTTGTATTTTTGATTTTGTTCCTAACATTTATAGTTCTTGAGATATTATACTTTAAAGCCAACCTTTGTTGTAAGTAATCAATGAAAAATTCCAAATACTAACAGTGGCAACAATTTACCATGCTCGTATTGCACTGGTTTAACAGCTGGGTCTCAAATCATAACAGCTGATTTCAATGTCCATCTTACAGTTGCAACAAAGTATTGTTGTAACTGTAAATAATATCAATTTGTAATAAAACAACAAATCATTGAACCACTAGTAAATCCCCGTGAAAAATCACAGGCGGATTAATTAGATACACATCAGAAATACATCATTTATACAAAATACTATTTAAACAACACACTTTATTTTTAACTCGGTAAATAAGGACTATAAAACTGTAGGAATATTTGTTAAGATTTTGTATTTATGTATATTATTATATATATTTAAAGAAAGATAAAAATATTATCTTTTAATTGCCTTTTATTTCATATTGATAGATCAAATGATTTAGAAGTTATTATAGGCTATATTATTGATTGAGTTGTAAACATAACCCCAAAGTATTATCTACGCTAGGTTTTGTTTGCGTATTACAAACGATGGGTGAAATCAGCTGTTATTTTATTATGTTAAACGAATATTTATTTTTTCTTTAAATGCTACTCCACGTACGCTCGTACGCACACTCGTTTTTATAGGAGTTGATGTAACTGTAAATAATATCAATTTGTAATAAAACAACAAATCATAAAATAATTTTCTTATTTTAGTATTTCGTCATCATAATAAACAGTACTAAATGTTCCTTAAAGTTTAAAATAAGTGTATTAGTAGTTTTTTATGGCAAGTAACCATACTACTAGTTCCTCACCTACTTTAATTCCTAGTATCAGTACTTCGCCTACTTTAATTATTCCTGCTACTTCAATTTGTAGGCTTACTATTAGTTGTTCACCTACTAATTCCAACTACTTGTTACAACCTTCTTTAATCGCTCCTAATAGCCTTGGCTATTGTCATATTACCCTCGTATATTATAACTCGTTCTCATTAAAATTCCCACTAAAAGTTCATCACTTAATTTAATTCCAACTATTAGTATCTCGCCTACTTTAATTCTTACTGCTATTTCAATTCGTACTATTACACTTATTTAAAACTTTAAGGAACTTTTATTAAACAATACAAATAGTTACTAAAATGTTGCTTAATGAATAATGTCATAAGGACTTTAAGGAATGATGTATAAAGTAATTTAACAGTAACAACTTTTCGAACTAGAAACATGCATTTTGCCATTATTACCACTAAATTCGAATGTAGTCATTTCCATAAAATTGCAAAAACTCAATTAATAGTCATGGAATCTTAATATTTTATGCACTGTTATTTAGGAGATAAAATTTAACAACCTTTTGGCTCTTGTAAATTTTGTGTAAAATTTACGGATTTTGAGATATTGAGATTTAGAAATTTTAAACGGTCGCCATTTTTAAAGTATAAACTTGATATTCCATAACAAAATGCGTCTTATTCGATGTAAAACCTGTACCAAGTTTGAAGTTGATATCTTCAGACGTTCCTAAGATATAACGTATTAAGTGAAACACACATACAGACAGATAGGCGGACAACTAAATGTTTTATGAAATACCTTCACATGAACTTTTTTCTTTCTTTTTGTTTGAGGAATCATATCCCAAAGCCCTGAAAGGTTGTTTTTACACCCTGTATAATATAAAAGAAAAAGACCTGACTGACTGATTCATAATCAACGTATAGCCAACACTATGACAGCTAGAACCTTAAAATATCCAGGAAACTTTTATACCACTATGTAGGGCATAAGAAAGGATTTTACAAAATATAGATTTCAAGTGTTGCAAATGGTCAAAATACGGAGGTTAACTCTCAGCCTTATAAAAGATAAAATAGCTGATTTGAATCAAAAGCTTGGCAACGCAATTGGCAACAATTAACCGATTCTAAATTTTCAAAGTTCGTTGCTATGGTAACGAATGCAAATGCGTTCAACAATCGTGTTGGTTAAGAATAGGCCACGCCTCGTTTGTTGAATGCATTTACATTTATTTATGCAACGAAAATTTAAAATAGGTTAATTGTTTTTCGCACCGACAGTTTTTTTAAGTTAGGTTAACTCAATAAAAACAAGAAAGGCTTACTGCTGTTAGTAATATATTACAAATAAAACAGCTGATTTGGATCGTAAGCTTAACAAAATTTTAAGTTCAGCCTACTCTGAACCAAAACACTTTTTCGAAAGCATTTAGATTTATTACCATAGCAAAACCAAATTGGCAAATTAATTATTCTTCACAGCCAACAGTTTGTTTAGTTATTTTTTATTTTTTTCCGCTTACACACTTCTTCAGCAAGGGATATTTAATTAAATTACAAGTGAAAAACATAGACCAAGACCGGGAGTTGAACCCGGGACCTTCATGTTTCCGTCGTGATGATCTACCATCTGATTTCTACCGATATTGGTCGATGTTATCTCACTTGTACGGTTTTTACACCACTGTAAGCTGCGAAATAAGAATTGAGATTGTTTTCAATGTCGTATACACGAGGTATTCAATCTATTAATTCATTAATTGCAGTAAAAACCGTACAAGTGAGATAACATCGACCAATATCGGTAGATATCAGGGTAGCTCAGATGGTAGAGCATCACGACGGAAACGTGAAGTTCCCGGGTTCAACTCCCGGTCTTGATCTATGTTTTTTCACTTGTAATTTAATTAGTTTGTTTAGGTTAGATAGTAGCAAACATAAACAACGAAAACGTTTTCAATCACCTCTCACTATTAAAATTACGTCAACTTAATTTTTACTATAGGCCTATTTTACCATTTTGAAATACTGCTTTACCATATGACGTTTAAAATCGCCTCCGTACTATATAAAAATATAAGATCTCTGTCCTAATCGATCGCCAATACCGTGAACATATCACAGTATACAATAATCTGTTTGCATTGCCTTCGCCGCAGGGGTTCGTGAGAGAAGAGAGCAGGGAACGGAGTCTCTAGTTATAAATAAAACAGCGGATTGGATAAGTATGTACTGAACCATAACATGTTTATTGAAAGCACTTACAATTATTACCACAGTAACAAACTTTGAAAATTTAGAATCGTGTAGTTATTCTTCACAAATAACAGTCAATTTATACTAGTATAATAGTACTAATTTCCTTTTATAAAGCCCCACTAGTTGGAAGCCAATTTTATAGTTTTACTGATTTCAATATTAATCTTATAAGAATTTCTCGATTTGTGACTTCGATTTATCAATAAATAGAGGTACAATGAAAATGATTTATTAATTAATGATACAAATTGCGTACATATGGATATTATCTCGGGCTTTAACAATGTTTATAAGTCTTTTTGCCGGCTTGCTAGCGGTTATAAATCACATTAGTTGTAACACAAAATTTTATAATAGCCTACATAACAATTTAACAAAACTCTTAACTACTAATGACAATTTCTTTACTTAGCCTAGTGAAAGGGTGGTTGATTAATATGAGATGATTTAATGGTGATTACAATTTTGAATTTAAATTAATACTTTCTGCTTAAAATAAGATTGTCCTTTGGTTGATTTTTTGATTGAGGAAGTTAGTGATGCTATTTGGTTGGTACTTTTGAATAGGTATGAATTTTGTAATGGAAGTCTGCAGATCTGATGTTTTGTGATGGGAGCGCAGAATTTTTCGTGTCGGCAACTGTCGTTGCTCGGACCCCGCTATGTTCGAGGGGATTCATCGTGCTCCCCCCTACTGCCGCAGCCATTACTAGACCAGCCCACCACGCCCTCTGACCAATATGGTTGCTCTCTCCCCACCATTGACCGTTTATGCTATAACCAGTGTTGCAATCATCTCATATAATTATATTATTTACACAGTTAACAACTTTTCAAAGCCTTATTCATTTTACAATGTTTCTAATTTAATTTATATTATAGACCTAATTTGAATTTAACCCGTTTCATTACGATAGGCTATTATTTAACTTGTCTTTAACATTTGCATTTAATATTTTACAAATATAATATTACTAGTAAGCCTCCGTGAAACATCACAGGCTGATTAATTAGATGCAGAAATACCTAAATTAATTAATCAGAAATGCATTATTTACAAAACCAACTATTTAAAAACAACATTAAGTTATACTTATCTAGGCCTATTTCACTATTCTGACGAGGATTTTTAACTCGGTAAATGTGTACAATAATAAGGATTATAAAACTGTAGGCCTATTTGTTAAACATTTTTATCTACATACGTTATTATATATTTAAAGAAAGATAAAAATACTATCTTTTAATTGCTTTCTATTTCATATTGATAGATCAAATGATTTAAAAGATATTAATATTATAGTGAAGAAATTAATAATTGAAAATGTTTATAATTATGTTATACGAAGATGTACGAATGTTTCCATAACCAAACGAATAGATATCTCTTCTTCAAATTAGTATAAACAAATATTTATTATTGATGATAAAAGGTTGTATTTATACACAGTTTGTAACCCCAAAGCAAATATTATAACGCTTATTATAGCATACATTAGTTCTGTAACTCATATTTAAAGAAAATCAACTTCACAAGATATTATAACGATTGAAGTTGTAAACATGTCCCCAAACTATAAGCTACACAGGGTTTGTTTAAGTATTACAGATGATTGCAAGAGTAGCTTAGATTGATCACGCAAAAATGCTACAGTTATTTAGCGATAATTCTGTAATAGATAATAATAGAAAAGAAAAACACTTTTCGTTTTTAAATTAAAATATCACTGATTTTTAAGATTTGCAAACGCCGCCGCCGGCGTTATCTGTTTCACCTTGACCGTTATCTGACAGTGTGCCCTGCACATGGGCGTAAACAGTTGGGGGGGGGGGGGTCGTAACTGCAGAATATAATGTTGAGTATATGAGTCGTACCCAAAAAATCTGGTGCATGGATAATTTTTTTAAACAATTTGCTAAATTATGTGTTTTAATGCCGTTTACCTGGAATATGTCCATTTTCTTTTTGTTAATTTTGTATTAAATCCACAAGTTTAATAATATCTGCCTTAGTTCATTTCAATGTAGCCTATTATTTATATAAATAACGGTGTATAAATAAATACAAATTTTAATAACACAACAAATAGGCCTACATCAAACGTATGGGAAAAACTAGACCTACTAGCAATCTACCGTAGAATCACTGCTAACTTCCCTTCAGAAAAGAGATAGAGGGACTAAAAAAAATTGGAGAAAGTTCGTTAAGCGTTTCTTCAAAGTCTGATTTAGTCATTTGAAAGAAATTTGTAAGCGAACATTTTATCACATAATGTACATTATAAATGACTAGAAAAGTACTTTGATAAAAAAAAAATTACATTTCTCATAAGCAGCAAACTAAAAATAACAGCAAACAAAATCTGTTTTTCAAATTTAGACGCGTTTTACCTGTGTTTTTCTGTATTTACTATTTACGTGTATTTCTGTGTTTTCAGGAAGAAAAATGTATATAACATAAGAACGGATGAACATAATTTGCTGACATTTTTGGTAGCCTTAATCCAAAACACAGTGTAAACATTTCGGTATTATGGAGTTTATAGGGGGAACAAATTAAAAAGTAAATAAATAAACGGTAGGTCTACCAGGAACTGGCACATAGCCTACTTTCTCACAAACACATTTATATTACTAAACAGATTCACTGTGACTTGTAGGGTGGGGTAGGAGAGTTTTTTTTTTTTTATTAAAGTTGGAGAATAACTAATAAATATTATTATTATTATTATCTAGAGAGAAAACTATTCCATCGATTCCGAACAAATTTGCACCAAACACGTCAATTAGGTCTTTATAGATGCACGTAAAAAGGTTTTGAAAATTTTTGAAAAACAACCCCCTTTATGGCCAAAAAACACTAAAAAATCAGTTATTATTATTATTAGCTAAACGAGAATTTTTAGAAAGATGCGGATTTTTTCATATGGTAGGGCACATTAAAGGCTACTAATAAGCCAAATTTTATCAAAATCGTTAGAGCCGTTTTTTTATTAAAAAATAATAACAGATTTTTTGGGTTTTTTTTGAAAAAAGGGGTTTGTTTTTCAAAATTGTTCAAACCCTTTTTCGTGCATCTATACAGGCGTACTGGACATGTCTGGTGCAAATTTGGTTGAAATCGATCGAATAGTTTTCTCTCTAGCTTTGTATACATACAGATATACAGACATACATACATACAGACATACAGACAGATATTTTGTAAACACCACTTTTTTGGACTCAGGGGGTCCCAAAACGGATATTTCCACAAAAATCTCAACATCGATTTTTTTTGCGATCACTATACTTTCTCTATACTATAGTATAGTGAGAAAGTAAAATGGACTTTTGTATTTAATTCTGTGACACATCATGCCATTTTCGTTTATAGTTTTTCTGTTATATATCGTTTTTAAGAAAGACTTTTAACTCAAAAACCTGTAAATGCTAAAACACGATTTTCTAAACGGTTACAGATAGAAAAATATTTTTCAGAGAATTATTCTTCTCTCAAATCTAAGTCATTGGATGTACATATCAACCAAATTTAGTTATTTTTTATACAGATTATTTAAGAAAAAACGTTTTGAAAATGAATAAATCTAGAATAATTCGAAAAATAACGTAGATATTCAAAAATTACAAACATATCTTATTCTAGATGACATTCTGCTTCTTTTTACGAAATAAAACCTTAAAAATCAAAAGTCAGATTGTTTGCCTTACAATGTTGCAAGGGGTAAAATTCCTAAATTGCGAAAAACAATTGTTTTTTTTCCGGCTCATATCTCGGAATCTATCAGAGATATCTTTTAGAAAGAAAAAATGAAAATATGGGCTTTTGACATTAATACTGTGAAACATCATTCTATTTTCATTTATAGTTTTCCTGCTATAGCGTTTAAAGTAAAAGTTCTGTGAATAAATTTGTAAAACGTGTATCTTTTGTTGTTTTAAAACATTTCCTTCCTACTCCATCGTCGTCTTCTTTTTTGGGACTTTTTTATAATAATAAAACAAACAATTGGAGAAAAGTCGATGTCGGTAGATAAATGTGTTTCTCACAAGGCAGGTGGTGATTTTTGTAGCGCCGATGTTGTTCTGCACCGGCGATTTCGTCGGTCAACAAAATGTACGAATCAGCCGATAATCGCCCATGTAGGCCTATACTTTCTTTTAGAACCAAGTAGCGAATATGGCAACCAGATTCATACGTTAAAGATCATCCGTGAATGCTGTGTGACGTTTGTCCAGTTGTTCATAATGTTACCACCATTTGCAAGGGCAATTTTCCGCGTTGACCGTTAGGCCACGGCCACACTGTGCGATTTTGTCGCATGCGACTAAACTCACGCGTACAGACGATTTTGTTTCGCTGCGCTTTGTCCCAAGGGGGTGGCCACACTTTGCGTCTAGTCGCAGTAGTCCAGATGACTTCGGGACTTGCTTCTGGCTATTGCTGTTAGGTCATACCTTTTAAAGAAGCAGAGGAAACGCAGATTTGGAGTTCATCCCTTAAATTCTGTTCGTGTAATCTAAGGGCAGTTCCATACTTTAATGCCATTTCTTAGGAATGACGACGAACATTTTTTTTTCTTATTTTAGAATGAGTGCTTCGTCATTTAATGAACTATGACGAGATGCGATCTAAAGAGAAAATAAAATACCAGTTCTAGGGTTAAAAGTCGTCTTATGTCCTTGCTAACATTGATAAATAACAATCAATTCTTACTTTGTTTGTTTGTCTTTTACATTGGTGTCCAGTTAGTCAAAGTTGTTAATAACTATTCTAGCCACTTCTATCCACGATTTGGATTTTAAGTCCTTATCACTGTACTCTTTTAGAGTATTATCCCATATAGCGGGCCGAGTACTGATTTCACTAATAGGTCTCAAAATATCAACGTCCAACATGTTTAGAATGTTTTAAAAATAATGTATGAAATCTCAATGACATTACGGCAATAAAATGT
>JAGFPH010008688.1:1646-35948 GCA_018207615.1 Philaenus spumarius
GATCTATTTACCTTGTGTTGTAACTGAAGAACACAAAGTTGTATAGGACCAAGTGACATATTAAAAAGTAATATTGCTTTGATCTGATTACGTTGTGTTGTAACTGAAGAACACGAAGTTGTATAGGACCAAGTGACATATTCAAAAATTAAATTGCTTTGATCTGGTTACCTTGTGTTGTAACCGAAGAGCAAAAAGTTGTATAGGACCAAGTGACATATTAAAAAGTTATATTGCTTTGATCTGTTTACCTTGTATTGTAACTGAAGAACACAAAGTTGCATAGGACCAAGTGACATATTAAAAAGTAATATTGCTTTGATCTTTTTACATTGTGTTGTAACTGACGAACACAAAGTTGTATAGGACCAAGTGACATATTAAAAAGTAATATTGCTTTGATCTGTTTACTTGGGTTGTAACTGAAGAACACAAAATTGTATAGGATTAAGTGGCATATTACAAAGTAATATTGCTTTGATCTGATTACGTTGTGTTGTAACTGAAGAACACGAAGTTGTATAGGACCAAGTGACATATTCAAAAATATTATTGCTTTGATCTGGTTACCTTGTGTTGTAACCGAAGAACACAAAGTTGTATAGGACCAAGTGACAAATTAAAAAGTAATATTGCTTTGATCTGTTTACCTTGTGTTGTATCTGAAGAATACAAAGTTGTACAGGACCAAGTGACATATTAAAATGTAATATTGCTTTGATCTGTTTACCTTGTGTTGTAACTGAAGAACACAAAGTTGTATAGGACCAAGTGACAATTTAAAAAGTAATATTGCTTTGATCTGTTTACCTTGTGTTGTAACTGAAGAACACAAAGTTGTACAGGACCAAGTGACATATTAAAAAGTAATATTGCTTTGATCTATTTACCTTGTATTATAACTGAAGAACACAAAGTTGTACAGGACCAAGTGACATATTAAAAAGTAATATTGCTTTGATCTATTTACCTTGTATTGTAACTGAAGAACACAAAGTTGCATAGGACCAAGTGACATATTAAAAAGTAATATTGCTTTGATCTTTTTACATTGTGTTGTAACTGACGAACACAAAGTTTTATAGGACCAAGTGACATAATAAAAAGTAATATTGCTATGATCTGTTTACCTTGTGTTGTAACTGAAGAACACAAAGTTGTATAGGATTGAGTGATATATTCAAAAATAATATTGCTTTGATCTGTTTACCTTGTGTTGTAACTGAAGAACACAAAGTTGTATAGGTCTATATTCAAAAATAGTATTGCTTTGGTCTATTTACCATGTGTTGTAACTGAAGAACACAAAGTTGTATAGGACCAAGTGATATATTAAAAAGTAATGTTGGTTTGATCTTTTGGTATAGATCTTTTGGTATATTGGTAAACACCTTTTGTTGTAACTGAATAACACAAAGTAGTATAGAAAATATTTTGCGTAGAGTTACCACATGTTTTACAAGTTTCGCGAAGTGATGTTAGTTGAATCACAAATTGGGAAATAACAAATTGATTTAAACAAAATGCTGAGAATTACGAGAAAAAATTGCACATGATATTTCTGATATATTGCCTAAACTTATCGTTTCAATGAGTCTTTGTCGTTTTCTACTTTTTAGGATTTTTATCTGCATCGGTAGGAAAGTTGGAGAAGACGTTTTAACGACTTTTGAGGCCCATATTCCGCGAATGAAGCATCAAATTAACAGTGTTTAAAGCACTTATAACAATACCAATGGGGTAGGCGAAAAAAATATTTTTTACATATATAGTTTGTGGATATTGTGACGTTTTTAGATTTCCGCGCCATCTATATTTTTTTTCCTTTAATAAATACAATCTTACCGACTTTTACAACTTCTCCCTTTACCTTCACCAACTTCCAGGTAGTTATCCTTTTTCCCACCAGACGCCGACTCTGTACAGTATCTGTACTTTCTGCTTAGTAGGTGTGCCTATCTGTGCAGAGGTCGCTTTTATGCAAAGTCTTTATCTGAGATACAGAACAGCTGACTTATTCTCGACCGTTAACCTTGACTTAGTGGTGGAACTTTCTAGAAAGTTAGCATTAAACTGCTACGTGACTATCCGTTATGTCTGCCTTGTAAGACTGCGCTTTCTTTAACTATGTCGTGGCTTTTCTTTTTATTTAGTCGCGAGTAATGTGCGTGGCAAATTAATATGTCTTTATTATAAACCTTTACTTCTGAATACCAGGTATGTGGAATGTTTTAGCCTTACTTTTGCTAGTTATGAAATGTACTCTTTGTAAAATTTTATAAAGTTAGTTAAACCTTTTGCATTGTAAATAACTTTTCAAACTCATATAGTTTTATTCAAAACCTATGTATTTCATTTTCTACAGCCTAACTTTAAACTTTAACTCTTACAGCCTAAAAATTTTAAATGTTATGCTATGTTATGCATTTACCACACCTTAGCCTATTTTAAACAAAAGACTAGCGTATACAGTTTTTCTGTACAAATTTAAATCTGTGTAAACTAAAATCTTGAACTTTAAAGAGCCATATACAATATTATATCTCTGATATATTTAATGTTACTAACCTAGAACATTTTAAGTTACCATGTGGTTTGGGTAACATGTAGAAACATTCAAAAGTAACATGACGAGTCCAGTAGTAATTTTTGGAATCTTTTAAAGTGGCTATTCGTCACTTTGTGCTACCTATATTATAAAGGCAAACTTAAAAGAAAAACTATCTGCACTATACTTGGATATTTTGGCTAATTACATTCTAAAAACGTTGTTATTTGTTTGATGCAGTTTTTCACTGGTTCAAGTACTGTACTCAAGTTCAAGTAATATGCTATAAATCCAACTACAGCTTATAACTTGGTGACAAAGCCAACATCCTACATCCAGCATTCACTAGATACTTTTCGACGACAGTGCTTTAGTATAAATAATTATGAACTGAAATATTTGTTCTACAAAAAAAGCTGCAGTGGATCTTTTTTTTAAATGAATTTTGAATAGGCTGTATTTGTAATTGTGTTTGTAAATGAATAGTATAATATAGGACATGTTTTTTGTATTTAATAATATTGGGAGGAGCAAGCTATAGCACATTTTGGAACTTAGCCCTAAGGGCTGTATATTAGAAATTCTATATACCTTTTCTTTTTATAGACAGACGTCTCATAATATAATTTTTTTATTATTATTTATTTATATCTAGCTTTACAGTTGGCCAACGAAATATATATATATTACAACGGACAAAACTCGTTGTAGGTCTTGAGTTTGAATTTGCAATTAATTTTGTAAGTTTGAATAATAGGGACTTGCAGTGAGTTAAAGCCAAATGTAGGTCACGAGATCAGCATGTATACGCGGGCGGTCTGTTATCGGGTAGAATTAAACTTTTGGACCCTGCCTGTCTGAAAAGGATTGGGAACTTATAAAAATTACTTAAAAGATTCCTACGGGAAGCCAAAATCCAAGATTTGAATAAAAAATAAAAATCTTCGGGAAATGCATTACGCTAACCGCGGGTGTATTTACTGCAAGATTAGATATTAAAAAATCATAAAGTTACGTAAGATACGAGCTTTCAAAGAATGAGAAAATTTTCAAAATTCCTCTAATTTAAGAAAGAAAAGGTGTTTTAGGCTTTTCTTAAAAAGGCCTAAAATAAAGGTGAAATAAGTTTTAGCGAAATTTTGTCATATAAAAAAGTTAATGGTAATTCATAAAGTTTAAAGGATAAAAAAGTAGGTTAAAAATAAAGTTTTTTAAATTCTAACTAAAACAAGTTTTAGTGTTGATAAATGTAATTTATAATGTAAAAGAAAAACTAGAAAATTTATAAAAGGAAAAAGGTGATAGATTTTGCACCTTTACAGCTAATTAAAAATTTAAACTCAAACTTTTAACAATTCAAAATAGTAAATAGTAGGTAAATGAAGTAGTTATGTAAAAATAATCCAGTATTTGAAATATGTTTCGGGAGTAAAATAAAACCCTAGTTTGTGAAAAATCGTTGAAGTCCCTAACCTCACAGCAAGACAACCAGAGGCCGAAATGAGATGAAAATCCGGCTAGTGAATGAAAACCAATGGACAAGAAAAGTGGAAAATGAAAAACCGAAAGAAGTGTGAATTTAAGACTTTTCCGGGAAAAATCGCCGCGGAAAAACGCGCGCGGGTCGTGTACGCGAACCAGGAGTCGTACGAACGTCACTCGAGTTCGTGAGGAAAGGTAACAACGAGCTGAGGAAAATGATGTCAGTTTCAGGAAAATCGGATAAACCCTGGAAGAGTTACATGGAAAAAGGATTTCCATAGCACAAAACTGAGGGAAGCCAGATAAGAACGCAAGACAGTAGAGGGGAGGTCCAAAGACGAGACTGATGGAAGGAGAACAGGGTGACCAGTTTACGAAAAGGGGCGTACTCAAAGAAACAATAGAAACTTAATTAAAACAAAGGCTAAATCATGTTACAAAATTATGAGAAAAATATAATAAAATTCAGGATGAAAAGTTACGTAGACTAGTAGTTTGAAATTGGCGAAAAAATGGATTTTAAAGCATTATGGAAATACAGTGGTAGAAAGCGTAGGTTGGCAATGAAATAGTGCCGAAAAACCTTATATAAACGATTGCTCGGGGAAACTCGAGAGGATTATTATTTTTTCGATGTAATATAACGCATCGCGCATGAGCTTTTTTACTTTTACGATGTAAGTTGACGCATCGAGAGCAGATACTTGTTTTTTATAAAATACTTTAGCGTGCTAGAAGCTGAGTATTTTCTTCGTTAAACTTTAAATTTTTATAACAAGTAAGAAGATACGGCATTGCGGTTATCATCTGGGATGCAGCAATAGACACCGCATTACATCTACAAGAACTTCAGTGGCAACTTAGTCTATACAAGTTGGCCTAACTTGGGATTTTCTGGAAGAAAAACATAGCCTACAGGACAGCTGATACATGGAGTGATTCGTATAGCCTCCAGACAGGACTCCAGGACACCACCAGGCGGCCACTAGGACATGCAACTGTAGCTACGAGGGAATAGACGAACCGGGATAGCAGACACGGCATCACCACATCCATCTTTAAGAAGCCATCCATCATACATCCAGACAACCCTACAGGACTCCACCTTCACCCACAAGACAACTCTATCAGCACGCGGAACATCTGTAGCTTGTCATCACTAGACAGCGTTCGCGGATTTCACCACAACGTCGCGACGCCTGGACAAGTGTGAAAAGGTCGGTAGAAACGTAAAATACGTTAGTCCCCATTAAATTGCCTGAAGTAAATTCAAATAAATTTATTTTAAATACTGGGTTACTTAGGATGTTAGATTAAGAAATTTGTAATTAATTAAAGAAGTAAATTCATTAAATCGTAAATTCAAATTTTCATTAAAGTATAAATTACATTAAATTGAGTAATAAAATATTAAAATAAACTATAATAAATTAAGAGATTAGTTCTGCCTTATAGTTTTAAAAAGTTATTATTTTATTTGAGAAGAAAGTTATTATTTGGTTTTATTTGAAAAATATTAAATACAAGAATTTTGTTTTATGTTTAAAATTAGAAAAAAGAAATTATTAAAATTTTATTTTGTTTTATAAAAGGTTATTATTTACAAAAACACCTAATATTCAAATATCCCAATAGTTTATGAATTTTAGATTAAGAATTGATAAAGTTGAATTTCATAAAATAATTGCAAGCACAAATAAGCAATTTACAAGGTTAGTTCCAGTGTACTCACTCTTCAGAGGTTTACAAAAAGTAAAATTATTAACTTGTGTTCTTACTGAGCTAAAATTAAAAATAAATTACTGGAAGTATAAAGTAAAGTTTTTTGTCAGAATAGTCAGTGAACTGAATATTCGACACATAGTTATTTCACCTAGGCCAAACAAAGTGAGATTGCCTATAAGACTTCCAGTAGGTGGAAATAACTTATTCTCCAACGAAGAATTTTCTAAAAAGGGGATTCATTGTAGAATTGGCGCTGCCAGCGTGAAAAATAACGCGTTGCAGTTGTGGCCAAAACAAATTATTCTACAACTTAATTCCTCTAAAAAAGAATATTCGTTGTAATATATATATATATATATTTATTCTTAAACAAATCCATGGTATTTCATGTTAAAATTTTGTAATTTGTTAATCTTTTCTGTATAAATTCTGTAATCATTATTAAAAGGGATGGTTTTTGATTTTTATTTTTGGGGAGGGCTTTTAAATTCAACTTAATTAAATATATATGTATTCTTTTAAATCTGAAGTTTTTCTTGTACTAAGGGCATATAAATAATTTCATTTTCTTGTATTAAGGGCATATAAACTTTTTTTACATTTTGGTTAATAAAGCCAAAATTTATATCTATTTCTATGGTTTATTGAGTTAACCTCTAGGTATCTTGTGAATTGTGAGTAATAAGCTGAAACATTCCTACGTTTGGTGATATTTAAATTTTAAGGTAAGTTTTGAACATGACCAATCTATGTGGCCCAGTATTGCTTCCAATTCCCTTTTTAAATGTTTTGTAAGATTGGTACAATATGCAGTACCTTAAAAAGCTTGTTTACAATTCTGTGGATTTACTAAAAACTTCTCCATGTTAATTTGATTACACAAGGTATTAAAATAAAGGAGCTACAATGCTGAGACACGTACAAGCTGACATAAAGAAGCCAATTGGACGTGACGTAACCACTACGGAACCCTAAAAAGCAAATACTGTTCTACAAACCATATACTGTAATTGTAAAATAAGTCGCCTTCTTCTCAGTGACGGCTACAATTCTAATCTATCCACGTTGTTTATAGGTTCTTTTTTTATTTGTTCACCGCTACCGTGACATGAAATATTGGCACCTAACGATTCCTTTTAAAAAAATACGATACTAAAGGCTTCTATTCAATTTTACCAACACGTGCAAGTCATGTTTATCAAGATGTTACTTTATTCACATTTATAACGGATACTACAGTACTGCAGTACGGGTAGAACATTTATTAAAAAAAACTGCTTTGTCAGTAAATGACGTGTTAGTGCGACGCGTTACAGTTCTTTTAGAACAATTCAATACCGTATCGGTATTAAAATGCCGAAGGTCCCTCGTTTTTTCATACAGCCACGGTTTATTTTTTCACTTATACATTTTTATCTCAAAAACAGATTAAAATACTAAGATGAAATTGGCATTGAATTTTATAGGCCAAACCTAAAAAAATGTTTCTCCACCACCCAATTTAAAATGGCAGCAGTTTAACCCTAGAATCATAATCGTTCGTCTGACAGACGACGCAAGTTCACCGAGATTCGTAGTTAGCTATGTTGGAATGCAGTAGGCATGGTCTACCCCCCCTCTAATCCTCCCTCTTGGTCATCTGTCAGTGCCCTGCCTCAATTCAGCGCAGAATAATTTTGTATTTTGAAATTTTGCCGTTTTGTTTTCATGCCGTAGTCTGTGAGACGAATGATTAGGATTAGTGTTTAGTGCACTGTTACATTGTTTTAATATTACACAAAATTTATTTTTTTATAATTTTGAATTAAAACTTTAGTAGAATAAGTGGATATTCATGTACTTCAAACTAAAATTGTAAAAAAATAAAGTAAAAAAAAATACAAATTAAAAGGCAAAACAACACATTTTTGTTGTGGCTTTTAAGGAAAATGGTGTAAAATAAATTTCAAATAAAATTTAGGTTAAAAAAACATCTCAAAATGATAGATTGTTGTATTTACTGCAATGTAACGTCGTAAAAATAAAGTTTTTGACAAAAATATATTTTTTTTAATGTTTTTAACTTTGGTAGTCTTATAGACGAATGATTCTGATTAGTGTCACAACTAACACATGATTATGATTCTAGGGTTAAAAGGCTTAATTTTGAATATCTTGAAAACTATTACCGTAATTTAAAAAGATACAAAAGGTTGTTTACTGTGCGAGACACAAAATTAGTTTTCAATTTTGTTTTTTAGGTCATAAGATAACTGAGTTATGGTAAAAAAACCGAAGAAAATTCGTTTAACACAAGTAAAAAGACAAGTATTAAACATTATTTATAATTTTTAATATAACTACAGTATACAAAATTGTGGAATTCTTTTTTGTAGATTTATGTTTGAGGAGTGAAGTACAATTTTATAAACATAAATTGATAGCTATACTGAACACTTATCAAACGAGTTTGCCTTGCCCTTGCCAGATTTTGCGTCTTTCTCGTAGCCTAGGTATTTATTGGGCCGGCTTGAAGACCTGCGTCATAGGCTACTCGGTCAGCGACCATAGAGGCAGAATCTCTGGTAAGTTAGCTTATGCAATTGTCAAAGCGAATCTACAGTATTCTGTAAATATTTTCCATAGTGATAGTGTAAGGTATTTTCAAACAATGTATTGGGCTGAAAGTCTTCTTTTCTTAACGAAGTGTATGCAAATTTGTTTTTCGTCACACAAACTGGTCACAAATATATTCAAACTACTGTATGTATACAATCGGTGTTTATTAAAATACTGTATATAAAAAACCTAACTAAGTCTCCATTTCGTAACGTAGGCTATATGAAAGTGAATGCTCGTAATATTACTGCTGAACTTTTGCGCGTTAGTAGCAGCTTGCTATCAATAATTGCTCCTATTTAAATTTAACAACATTTTAAAGATATGCAGGCCTATGTTGCATGCAATGTCGTTAAATAGTCTCGTTAGAATAGTTTAAGTGGTAGGCCTACAGTAAATGGAAAGACTGTAGCCCTACGTGAACTAAGAAGAAATCAAAATTTAAAAAAAACTAAGTTGTGGTTTAATTTCTCTGTAATATTTTTTATGTATGTAGCTTTTTTAGATAGTTATTGTCTTTTTGGTACCAGTAAAGTGTATAGTTTCTTTAGTTTAGTCCAAACCTAACCAAAATGGCTGTACATAATGTCTAAAATATTTTTCAGCGACTGTTCTGGTTTGTGTTTTTAGACTTAGACGTGTGTCTAGTTTCCGAATAATATACAGTATAGGCCTATACAAAAATACACATTCCCTTGTCACCCTCATATCCACAAAGTGTTTTCAATAAAAACGTGTAAAATATAATTACGTGTTACCTTATAACCTACATCGAACTAGAAAGCTAAGAAGTTGTAGGCTGACCGGTGGTCTGCAAGATACTAGATGTAGATAAAAAAACATGTTTGTGAACCTATTTAGTTCATCTTAGGCTATAATCACAAATTCATCAAGTCCAATAATCAACTTACCATTTTTAAATTCCTGTTCACAAATATTAAACTATAGATACAACACACATCGCTCAAAATATAAATAAAATCGTTTCAAATATGTTGATGCACTTGGAAACGCTAATTAATTTCTTTGAGACAGTGTTCTTATCTTAAGATTTTCCCCTCGGTCAATTTGCGATTATCCGTGATTGGAAAGACTGGAATAACTCGAATCGACTTTTTGTAGGATTCCATTTCCTTTCGAACAGTAAAAACGCATTACGCGATTAGGCAGACAGATAACGATCGTCTTGCCATAAATAAACAACACTGCTTACTAAGGTCTAACTTATTATGCCAAAGCACTTTGGACTACAAGTGAAACTCCGCACAACGTCGTCCCCGTTCACCTTCTTTACACATACTGACTAGTGCCTACTGACTGATATTTATTCCGGATGTAGCCTAATCGGAGATATTACTTCTTCTATAAAACCGGTTTTGCTTTAGGTTTAACTTAACGCGACCTTTGGGCATAAGCAATGAAAGTAAACTTTGCTAGACTCTTACTGTTACTGTACATGTTACCTTAATACCTTGCTGCCTCTAGGAAGTCGGTAATGACAACTCATTAGTAAAGCTAGAAACATATCCCCCGACTTAAACAATAATAACTTAATGCATAGTTACATAGGGTGTTCAAAGATATTCGTTCTATTCTCTACTGAATATTTTTGAAAGTTTTGGTTTATAAGTAAACGAACAATACAAAACCAAATTGTTAGTCACTATTCCATCAAAACCCCGTTAAAAGTTGTGAAAATTAAATAATACGGTATGTCTAAATATTACATTCATTGACTTATTTTCTAAAAGAATATTTGTTTATTCTTTTATGAGTGGGAATGGTTCTGCTTGGAGACACGGAGGAAAGTTCAATATACCCTACATATGGATAAACATAAAATCAAAGTTTTAACTGCGGAAAATTCCACAGTGACCTAACCAAATATTATTATACGCAGTTTGATAGGTTTAGACGAGGTTCTGCTACGAGATGCTTATTTTGGATTCATTCGCCGACAAATAATGATAAACTTCAACACATTTTGATTGTTTTAAGGTAACTTACTTTAATGTTACAAAACCCTTGTACCTTAGTTGTGTTAATACGTACGAGTGTCACAGAAATACCTCATTCTAACTTTGCGTCTGAGGTTTTGGAGGTAAATAATAAAATAGTGACTGCGTTAGTCCGGCAGGGTGAATGCAAACCATTCCCAAAACACATTTGTAGCAACTTTATGTCGATTTATTTCAACACGTTTAGGGTCGCCATTTTGTTTTGGGTGGTCCGATTTTTCTTTTCTTTATGTCATTTTCCTAGTCTTAAATAAGTCTTTAAAATAAGGTATCACATGACCATACTTCCCATTTAAAAATTTTGAGTTGCCCCCAAAATCCCCCATTTTGAGGGGACACTCAAAATTTCCGATTGCTTCAAAAGATACTTTGGGCTAAGTTAGTATCGTTCCCCAATTGATATTTGTTTATTTTAACAAACACAAAAGTGAAAGGGGGGGCGTGGGACTTTTAAAACACCTGGTATATTTAGTGAACAAGAATCCAGCACTACAGGTAAAAGTCATGAATAATTATTTACATTTTAAAATTTTCGCAAAATTCTTTAAAAATAATTTCCAGATGCATTCAGATGACATACCTAAGCCTCAGAATTGATTTCCGGACTCATAGACATCGAAAAAGAGCGAAACCCCGATTGTGTGAATTTAAGGTTTTCCCCAATTTTGCTTTATGAGTTGACAAAATTTCAAAATCAGCACAATTTCGAAAAATCGGTGTTTTTCTCAGGGATTGATGCTCTACAACGTTTAGGGAGGGGGGTAGTGATAAAGTTTAATGTTGGAAAGTTACAGCACATTGAAAATTGGTAAAACACAGTTTTTGGCAAAGTTGGAAAAATTGCTGTTTTTTGGATCCCCATAAAAATCGAACTACTGGACCAATTTTGAACTTTGTTTTTTTAATCAACGCGAAATGTTATCCTCTTTAATTTACTACAGATCTATTTTTTACATAATATGGACCGTTTTTTAGTTATAAGCGAAAAACTGGAAAAAGTCCGAAAATTTTGAGGTTTTTTGCCCCCCAAAAGCTGTCCCCCCCCTTTCGAGGTCGCAAAATTAGATTTGGCATACCCACACCTTACCAAACGATCCTAGAAAAAAATCTTTTACCGCAATTAATGTAAGCTGAAATCCCCCTATATACTGGGCTATTGGCACTATAGTCATACACACATTACAACACTTTTTTTCGGTTTGAAATTAAATGTATACATGATGTTTTATATATTTTTATAAGTTGCCTTGAAGTGTTAAAAAGTTCTAAATGGGACTGAATTCGGTCTACTTTTGGTGTTACAAAAAACAAATCGGATATTTTGAATTATTCTGTTAATAATGAATGAATACACTGATGTAAGCATGAACTTACAAGAACTAGTATTTTACTTTACATCGTGATAGTAAAATAACATTTTACTGGCCAGTTATTTTTTGGAGAGTGCATTATAAACATAGTAACCCCCACGTACAAAAACAAATGACTGTTTAAACAAATACCAACAGTATTCGTATTTATAATATATCATAATATGTTATTTATCTGGTAATTAATCACGGTAAGACAATTAATTAAGACAAAAACATTCGACAATTAATTTATCTTATCAGGGAAATCAATAACGAATTAATTGAGAGCGAAGTGGTTCTTAGAAACAACAAATTCAACTGGAAAATCTGGCACTGTTTATAGAGGAAACTAAAATTATTAATCTATTTCAAAGCTGAAATTTAAAAATGTATCTCAAGTTAGATTAGTTAAGTGACAGGCAAATGACAATTATATATAATGGAAGATACTAATAAAACAATGTAAGGCTGCCGCACACCGGATTCGACGAGGCACGACAGGACGAGTTTTTTTTTCTCGGTAGGATGAAATGCATTTACGCAGACCCGTCTCCTGAGAGGTACTGTGGGACTCAACTCTGACTTGCATGCAAGTGAGAAGAACTACCCACTAAAACATACTCCCTCTACCCCACGGACATGCACTGGAAAAAGCGGTAGCAGTATCTAGGGAACTCCCTAATGGCAGTAGGCAGTAGGAAAACTTACATCAGACCGGTACTTACGTACGCAGCTCCAGCTTGGTACTCTTTACTATCTGTTTCTTGGAAGAAAAAGTTGGATTCCTTCCAGAACAAAACTCTCCGTTGGATCACCAACTCCCCATGGTACGTATAGAACGTCACCATCTCTCAAGGGCACAAAATCCCCACACTCGAGGACTTCATCCTAAAACTAACAAATAGAGTCAAACACAGAGCCGAAGGGTTTCGACACACTCACATCAAATAGATCATCACTGATCCTGCACCTGCGCAGGTCAGAAGAAAGCGTCCCTTATGTCTGGTTTACGAACCAGGAACCACCATAAGTATCTAAAAAATCCAAGCTCTATTCTTAAACACCACACACTTTCGTAGTCAATCCCAGTGTATTCCATCGATCCACCATCTCGTTCTCACTCAAAATTATTTATTAAAAATTAAATCATTAAAAGTTTCAATAAAGTCATTTTCAGTTACAGATAAGCAGCCATTGTTGACTACGGTCTTGCCAATTTGCCAGAATACTTCCACCGGTGCAAGAAACAGTTTTGTCTTTACATAACACTTTAACGTTTCACTCATGAAATACAATTTATTATTTGTTGTAACAATAAACCCAAGAGAAAAATTTTTTTTTTTTAATTTGAAGAGGTCAATATAAAATACAGATGAAGTGGATATAGATTTTGACAACCTCATTTTCAGTTACAGATAAGCAGCCATTGTTGACTACGGTCTTGCCAATTTGCCAGAATACTTCCACCGGTGCAAGAAACAGTTTTGTCTTTACATAACACTTTAACGTTTCACTCATGAAATACAATTTATTATTTGTTGTAACAATAAACCCAAGAGAAAAAATCTTTTTTTTTAATTTGAAGAGGTCAATATAAAATACAGATGAAGTGGATATAGATTTTGACAACCTAAGTGGAACTTAACAATCTGTTTGACAAAAAAAATATAACTTCGTTTCATAAAAAATCGTGTTTTATCGATTACCTACATACATATAACTTCTATAAATTAGTATGCAATTATAATACTGTATAATAAAAAGTGAACAAACGTATATTGTATATTCAAATGGATAATAATATGATACATTTAAAAAATATGATTGAACATTATGTAGCTTTAAAAATTTTAATGATATTTATTTTCTGTAGGGTTGTATTGAAATATGTTAAATTATGGGAGTCCTTCTTCTTATTTACAGTAATGTTAAGTTTTGCAACATATCTCAGGCAACATTCTATAAGAATGAGATAGAACCTGTTTTTTTTTAACATACCTTCGGTTTAGTTCTTTCAGAAGTTTTTTGATTTTTGTAATTTTCATGTTTTTGAAAATAAGTATATTTGTCAAAAAAATTAAAATTGAAAAGGCCATAACGAATGCAATATATTTTATCTAGGCCTATTTTTATTCTTGAACCAAATAAGTACAGTAGATCCTTGATAATTCGAGTGGCAGTAGTTCGAGGGTCTGTGTATTTCGAGCTGTGTTTGCAAAATTAAAAAAATCTTTTTTACTATTTTAAAGCTTTTAAAACATCGATTGTAGCGCAACTTCAAAATTACTTTATTACCGCCGTCCCCCGTCCCATTGTACGTTTAAATGCCAACTACTAGTCTATCACAAGTAACAAGGGATAGAAGTGGCTGGCTTGTGTTCATTTGGCGGGTTTGGCGACACACCGCCACTCGCAGTTAGGTAATGAGTCAACATTGGGTCTCGCCGACACCACTTATATCTCATGTCAGCTCAGTCATATTTCCCATACTTGACTGTCTCCCCTCTTGTTATTCTAAAAATAGTTCAATTTCAATAGTAAACTGTCAGTTCCCACGGAAGTACGCACTCTACGCATATCGATGTTGTGTAACATTGTCGATTAGTGAGTGCATTCTTTACTGTTTCTGTTAAAAGTTTTTTAAGTTTTAATTTTGATTGCGTTTTTGTAACGATGAGCGGAAAAGCTGAAAGAAAGTTTGTGCAAATTAAAAAAAAATAGAGGCCTTGAAAATACTAGACAATGGGGAAACTTTGAAGAAACTTGCAGTATACAGTGTCGGTAAAGTATCTGTAGGGGAATGGCGCCGTAATAGAGATAAAACCGAAACATTTTCTACTATTAAATGTTCCAATATTATGACTAATTAAAACATATATTATTCTTTATTTTTGTAAATTTTTCCGCATATTCCGAGTTTTGTATAGTTCGAGGTAGTCAGCCCCAATTAGCTCGAATTATCAAGGTTCTATTGTAATATGTAATTTATTTGTAAGTTTTCAATTTAAAATGTGTAAACTCTCTCGTACTATACACAAACTGCAAGCGAGTAATGAAAAATGTACAATTTTATTTGTTTTAACACGTTTTCTGATTATTTTTAATGTAGAAATAAAGTTTTCTTATAATTCGAGAACATTTTTTTCTTCTTACTCGTCTAAGGTCTTCAAAAAGGTGATGTTAGGTTAGGCTAGGGTTCAAATCTTTACTCCTATAACTAGCAGCGAAAGAAGGATGCCCGTACTCCTCAACAGGTTAAAGATATTCAATAAGTATAAAATTGGTATTAAAATAAATTTGTTCTCATAAATTACCTCTTTAAAATGGTGAATTCCCTATTTGATTTTTAAACTCTCTACACTTATCCAAAGAAACTGTTATGCCAATTTTCCTAATCTTAACTTTCCATAATTTATTGTAACACAATATGAGCAACAATTGGCACAAATAAAATAATGTAATTCTATACTGAAATAACAAAATAAAAATATTTTAAACACAAACGTTAAACAAATCTTGTCACTTCTGCACAACTAACCTTACAAAAACGTAAACATCAGAGCTAACTTGTGTTTTCTGTGGAATAAAACCGTGAATCTGGTTGTAGAAAAATGTATTGTAGTCATAATACAACAGACCCCATTTAAAAGCATTGAAATCTGGTCATCGCAATATTACACAAAGAAATAATGGAGGATTTACCATATTATATTTATGGTCTACTAGTACAAAATAACTGTTTTATATATATATAGTCCAGTCAAAGAATGCATTGTAGAGTGCAAGGAATATGCGATCATTTTTGACTTCAGGACTTTGTTAGGAATAGTTAGGAGGTAAACATACTAAAAGTCCCCGCCCCTAGGAGGTGGGCTAAAAGCGGGAGGAGGGTGGAAAGGTAAAATTTTTTGGATTTTTATTGATATCTCTGAAACGGTGCACTGTAGAAAGAAATGTTTCAAATAAACTTGAAAGCTAATGAAAACTATAAAATTGTTCCTTTTCATATTTGTCGAATTCCCAACGGTTCTCTAGATATACGTCATTGAAAATCGAAATTTAAAAAAAAAATCATTTTTACCTCACTGTTTTTGTCAAAAATTTGCTTCTAGTGTCTCCCACGATTGTTTTTCAGAAAAATTGCCAGAAACTAAGTTGTAAATTATTAAATTTCCTTCAATTTTATATATTTGTTAATTTATTTTCTACCGATCAAAAGTTATCGAATTTCTAATATATACGCTCAATTTCGATGTTTTTCTAGAAATGAGTATGTTGAGAGCCTGTTGCGTTTTAACTACTGTAACTTGCTATCATGATGAATAGCAACACTTTAACAATGGAAATAAGGTAAATGCAATTAAAACACAACACTCTTTTTATAATTATAGCTTTTATTATATTATTACGAATCATATAATGAATGTAATTTACATGTACTGATAGTAATTCAAAAATGAAATCAAGGTACATTTGAAATTGTACACTAAAATTGTCAAAAATTAGCTTCGTTGGACATTGTGAATCTATACACAAACATCCCCATCCCAGAAACAATAGAAATCTTACGCAATAATTTAATAGATTATTCCAATCTTCCCCAAAAAGCAATAGAGGAGTTAATTTCCATTCTCAAAGAAATACTCTTTCAAAACTATTTCTACTTTAATAACGAATACTTTATCCAAAACGACGGACTAGCAATGGGTTCACCATTATCTAGCATATTATCAGAAATATTTTTAAACCACATCGAAAACAAATATCTTCTTGTAGCCACTAACCAATACAACAGTAAAATAATATTTTATCATAGATATGTTGATGATATTATTGTCTTATTCAATGGTAATAACAGGCAGCTAGAACTGTTAAACAATTTTATGAACAACATGCACCCTAATCTTCAATTCACACTAGAAATAGAAACCAACGACAGCCTAAATTTCCTTTAACCAAAACAAAAAAGCTTAACGAACTCTCCTTTAAAATATTCAGAAAACCGACAACTACAGTCCAAACAATACACGCAACATCCCATCACCCACAGGAACAAAAAATGGCAGCTTACAATAGTTTCATTCATAGACTTTTAACCGTTCCCATGTCGCAAGAGGATTACAACACAGAATTACAAATAATTAAATACATCGCCTCGTCTAATGGATATGATATCACCATGATAGACAAGTTAGTCCCATAACATAAATCCCAAGCCTAAACAAAAGTATATAGCATGTGATTTTGGAAATAAATTAAATTACACGCTCAAAAAAGTCATGGCAAAAAACAACATCACTATTACATTCAAAACCACCAACAACCTCGAGAAAATTATAAGAACTAAAAACTCTCGTAAATTAAGCAAAGAAGAGAAAACAGGGATCTATGAAGTAACTTGCAACGATTGTCCTAGTCATTACATAGGCCAGACTGGACGCCCTTTCTTAAAAAGGTTTAAAGAACACCTACCATCCAGGCATTTAAATCCCACAAAGTCGAGTTACGCAGAACATCTCATCAGTAACGCACACACATACACGGATTTTAAAACTAACATGAACATATTACACGTGTGTAAGAAGGGGCGTATTATTAATGCTTTGGAAGAATACGAGATATACAAAGCCAGAAAAAATAAAGCACAACATCTGCTAAATGACCAACAATCGTTTCAATCCAACATAATATTTGACACTGTTATTGGCACAGAAAGTACGGTTCAACGTCTAATGGCAAAGCATAATAACAAGGACGCAAGGACTAACGTCAGTAGCGTAGTGACCGGCCTAGCGTGAGCATCGCTATAAGGAAAATACTTAAACTTTTAACTTTTAACGATCTCCAATACGGAGTAAAAATTTGTATAATGTGTAGTTATGTGTTAGTGTTATTGTGTCATTGTAGAAGTACCTGAAGATGGGCGAATACCCGAAACCGCGGTCGTAGGAGAAGAACAAATTTAAAAAAAAGGACTAGATTGACATACTAAAGAAGGTAAAAAATAATTACTTAGTTAACTAAAAATACGTACGTACAGTTAAAGTAAATTTCATAACTGTCCGTATAACCGATCATCCGGATGGCCGATATTCGGATAACTGATGCTCTACTGTACATAAAAATAAAAAAAATGGGACCTTTCCACGCCCTCCCGCTCTTAGCTCACCTCATAGGGGCGGGGACTTTTAGTATGTTTACCTCCTAACTATTCCTAATAAAGTCCTGAAGTCAAAAATTATCGCATATTCCATGCACTCTACACCCCTCTTTTGAGCACTCATTGACTGGACTGATATAACAAGATAGAATATAATACTTATATATGTCTAGCAAGATACAATATAATATTTATATGATTAGTAAGATACAAAATAATATTTATATGTCTAGTAAGATACAAAATAATATTTATATGTCTATCGAGATGTTCTTACCCTTATTTGTGTTTTCAGGAAGCTGTAGAATGTGCAAAAGAACTGCTATCAGCAATTGAGTCTCCAGAGACATCAGAAAAATGATATGTTTTCTATTTAATGTTAACACCAGCTGTTTTTTTTTTTATTGTTACATGGTAAAAAAGTATACAAATTTTAGAATTTGAAAGATGAGATAAAATAACAATAAGTTACCTTATGTGCAGGTCCGGTCACGCGACTTCTTTTTCATTTCACCACTTACGCGTTTCAGAGTTTTTACTCTATCTTCGGAGTTTTCATCGCTCTGTTGAGGTCGTCAATATATTAATAAAATTAATACAAAATCGTACGTACGCGAAAAACACAAAACGTTTCTTGGCACTGTATTAATGTCCAAGGACAACTCATTTACAAAAATTAATCTTAAATTTGATAAAAGTTGTAAGTGGTTCAATAAAAAACTATTTTAAAAGCAGTTGTATGGACGTATTTGACTAAGGTCTACCAACAGCCAAGGTCCTAGAGTTAACACCTTCTTGAGTAAAATAAGCTATGACGTCGCTAGTCTCGTGTAAACGCAATTAATTATGTTAATTGAAAAAAGGTTCGTAGAAGCTGTAAAGGCCCTTGCTATGATTTGCAGCCATGAAATGAAAATCAGTCAAACATAACAGCTAATTATTTGAGTTTAATGTGGTACGCTATCTTAAATCAAGACAAATACAAGAAAACAAATAAATTTCTTCATAAAAAGTAAAAAAATAAATTAACAGACAACCCGCTAACATACAAATTAATTTTGATACTTCCTGAACTAAAAAACTAAACGTTTGCTAGCACTTAAAAACGTTTGTCAATGTTTCCAAAGTCACTGTAAAATTCACCAAAATGCATTTTTAAAGACATTTTTGTTCAATGCGTAGGCCGACGAAACTGGACTATTAATTAACCAAACTTTTTATATGAAACAACCATTTTTTACAAACACTCAGATTTATTCAGCTACGTGTCTGAACGTCTGTCTGCTCCGGAGTCTGATGAGAAATTAACATTCTCAACTCCTTTTTCGTGTAGTTGAAGCACGATGAGTAATGTATTTGACCTTGATTCCCACGCATTTTTGATCAACTCCCCTTTGCATTTATTCATCCAAGAGATCAACGATGTGTATTAAAAATAACATATTTATCTGTTGCCTGACCTACATTTAAACTATTTATCTAAGGTACTCATCTATGAAACCACATGTTTAGCAGTCTGGTGTTTCTGTTCAATGTTACCTGTATTTATATTTTTGATTATTAAAAAAATATTTCACAAATAAATAAGAGAAACCGTGCCGATTTATTGATCCCTGTAATAGCCATTACTCGTATTTTCTTTACCGTTATAAAAACATCCTTAGGCCAGGAACTAGGTGTTTTAATCCCGGATCACTTTCTCAATCCCGGGATGTCGGGATTGCCGGGGTCAATCTCGAGATTCCGGGACTAGTCCCGGGATTCAGATTTATAAATTTTTCTCTGATGACCTTACGAAGATTAGATTTTGTAGTAATTAAACTCCTTTAAATTTTGTTTATGTATATTAAACCCTCCATAAAATTGATACATTTGGCCTATATACATAATGTATTTGCAGTTCTATAGCATTTGTATCTTTTAACTTTTTCTGTTCATGATATTTAAACTGTATATTAGATTTAAATTTTCCTGGTAATAGTTACTGTAAACATTTTAGGTAATTTTAGTAAAAATAGTTACTGTACATTGTACATCACACAAACAGGTTCACGTAGAAAATAAGAAGTAAAACATCATTTACGAGAAAATATATGAATTTCATGTTTTTTAATCTAATTATCAATCCCGAAAATCTCGGGATTGGACTTAGTTAATCCCGCTATTGACTTGACCGTAAAATGGTCCGGGATCCCGAATGGTCGGGGATCTCTACCAGGGACACACTATCCGAGAGATCGCCCGGCCGGGCTTTAGCCGGAACCGGGCCCGAGTGGTGATACATAGGGAGGCATGAGGCAGAACACACTACGCCCAGACGACAATTTGCTCGGCCGGGTCTCGCAAGCGCCCGGCAGCACACCGTTAGCCCGTCCGAGTCTCGGAACCAAGTAGTGTGTCTTATGACAAAGAAAACACTAGACGGTCAATCACCCGGGACCCGGAAAGAGAACGGAGTCATTCAGTCATTGGACGGGGTACAACTGTGCATCAATGTGGCTTGTGTGCTGAAATATTTTGAGACTTTCATTTACGGGATGTCGTCGTCTTTGGATATTGACATAGATTTATTAATTTCTTTGGTCCAAGGGACTCTTGAAGTGTACAAAGACAAAAACAAATCTAGAGATGCATGGAAAAGTGTTTGTTGTTTGTTGAAACCAACACACGAAGAGTCTGTTAACTTAATTTTTGAGCCTTTATAACTAAACTTAAGGTCACTGCCACATCTCTTGTGGCTTAATATAGTTCTTAAATGTTGGGTCTTGTAGTTGCAAGTTTTCTTTGGTCTTGGCCAAGAGTTCATCAAATTTTGGCACAGACATCCGAAAATGGATGTTTATATGTTATAAGCACCTCGAGCCAGGTTATAACATATATGTTTGTTTTGTTGTGTTCAGGTTTATCTTATATTTTTTACAATTAATTATGATTTATATTTTAGTTTTTGTTGTTTTAATGAAATTAACTATTTCTAAAATTATACTAGGGCTATTATGTTTTAGTATATCTTTTAGGAGAAAGTGGGGTTTCCAATTTTCTTCCCTTAATGTATTATATAGTTTATTTCTTAATATTTTATAATTAGGGCAATCGAAAATTATGTGTTGAATTGTTTCCTGTTCATTTTTAGTGCATCTTAAACATTTTGAAGTAAAATATTTTTTTTATGTATAGAGTATTGTTTGTATTAGCATGGCCGAATCTTAATTTACAAATAGTTACTATTTCCGATCTCGTTAATTTTGTGTTTTTGAACCAGGGAGAGTTGTTGCAATTGTTATTTATAATATGTTTATACCAAGCTGCCTTGTTGGTTTCTTTTAGTGTAGTATTAAATTGTGCATTGTTTTTTTTTTTTTTAGATGTGCAGTGTAGTCGCCTAATGGAATTATATAATCTTTACAAATGCTGTTATTATCTGTGGCTACTCGAGCTAATTTATCCATGTATTCATTATCTCTAATGCCTATATGCCCTGGGACCTATTGTATGACTATATTTTTATTGTTGTTTGTTACCTCTGTTATTATATTTCCTGTTAATTCTCTTTCTTTATATTCTCCTTTAGAAATACATTCTTTAATTTCTATTATTGCAGCTTGTGAGTCTGAGCATATAATAAAATTGTTATACGGAAACGTTTTAATTACTTGTACTGCTTTATATATAGCGTACATCTCAGCCGTATAGCTAGATGTTATTGGGCTTAATTTATATTTTTTCTCAAAGTGTAATGAGGAGATATAGACAGCAGCGCCTACCCCTACCATGCTGTTCGATCCATGTGTATATATTTTAATATGGTCATTGTAGGTTATGCTAATGACATTCTGAAATCTTTGTTGCAGTTCTATAACATTTATGTTTTTTTTTTTTGTAATATCCTTATTGTCTATTTTAGGGTTGCAAGTGAGGTTCATTTTTGTTAATAAAATGGGTTTTTCTAATTCACCTTTTTCTATTGATTTCAGATTGCCTGTGTCTGTGTAACTCATGTTTAGTTTATCCATCCTGTGTTGAAGGCATTAACATAAATTGGTAGTTTTTTTTATCCCAAAACCTGTAATTTGCAATGATGTTTAATTCCACGAGTTTTTGATGACATGTACGGTTTTGGATTGTTGCTATTTTATGTATGAATTTTTCTGTTAAAAGGTTCTTCTAAAGTTTAGTGGAACTATTGCTGCTTCTGCCTGGAGGGCGATTAAAGGTGTTGTTTTAAAAGCCCCCAGAGCAATTCTAATTGTTTGGTTTTGTATTATTTCTAGTTGGTTTAGTTTATTACTGGCAATATGAGCATAGAGAAAACAGCAAAAATCTATTTTGGCTCTTACAAGTCCTTTATAGATATTTAATAGAAGTTCTGGGTGGGCACCTTTATTATTACATGCCAGTGATTTCATTATGTTTAAATCTTTATGACATTGTATGTTTATTTTTTCTAACTGTTTGTTGAAATTAATTTTATTGTCTATTATTACACCCAAAAATATTTTGTGTGCATTACTATGGGGATGCTTTTCTTCCCCAAGGTAAGCATTTGATAATTTTTTTGGCTTCTTTTTCTGGAGAAAGTCATAACTTTACTTTTATTAGAATTGAATATTAGGTGGATATTATTAAAATGAGTTTCTAGCTGATTCAGGGATTCTTGCATTGTGGAAATATGCATTGTCTTGTCGTTTGCGAGCATAATAAATTATTATATCATCTGCCTATTATAATGATGTAAACTGTTCGGGTATATATTTATTGATTTTAGATTTATATATGGAAAATAACAGTGGACATAGTACACTTCCTTGTGATAGGCCTCGTGATATATGCCGAGTGATATGGGATTGAGAGTCTGTTAAAGTTATTTTTCTATTTGTTAGCCATTTGTGACAACAAGTGATAAAACTTCCAGGAATGCCTATTTTATGCATTCTACTTAGTAAAGTAGGAATATGTACCAGGTCATCTGCTTTTGTTAGATCTAAAGAAAGACAGATCATAGTTAGATTGTGAGTAAGTGAAATTTGAATGTCACTTACAAGATGTAATAAGTAGTCTGAAACTCCTTTTCTTTTTCTAAATCCATATTGTGAATCTGGTATTAGGTTGTGTTTATCTGTAAACCATTCTAACCTGGTCTTAATCATGGTGTTTAAAATTTTTATGAAACAGGGTATTAGAGATATTGGTCTGGATGATTCTGATTCTTCCTGATTTTTATTTGATTGTTGCTTTGGTATGGCTATTATTTTAAAATGTATCCAAATATCCGGTATATGTTTTGTATTATCTGTCCAAATATCATTAAAAATTTGTAATAAAGTTTCGCAAGCAATTTTTGGCATTTTTTTAATTATAATATAGCTAATTCCATCTATTCCTGGAGCAGTGTTTTTTGTTTTAGATTTAATGGCTTTTCTTAATTCTGAGAATTTAAAGGGAGCTTCAAGAAAATGTGTTTTGATTGCTATTATAGGAGGTGTAATTTCCTGTTTATGTAAAACATATGAAGGGCTAAAAACATCCATTATTTTTTCGCATAGATTTGTGTCATTGAAAATGTTTTGTTTATTTTGTGTTGAACAGGTACCTCTCCATTTTTTTATAATGTTCCATGCTTTTTTTGGTTTTATAGTTTCCAGTTCTTTACATAATTTTTCCCATCCCTGTTTTTTTTTTCATTACTAATAATGTGTTTTGATTTTATTACTATTTTATTATATTTATTATAATTTACTAAAGTCATGTTTTTATTGAAATTTTTTAAGCTTAGTCTCCTTAAGGCTTGCCTTGGAGCATTCTTCTGTCCACCTTGGAGCATTCTTCTGTCCACCAGGTTTTGGGAATAAACTTTGATTGTGTGGCATTACTTACTTGGTATTTGAAAAGAAGGTATTGATATTGTGAATGCTTTATTAATTGTAATAGGTGTCCACATCTATTTTTTGTGAAACATTTTTAATTTCTTTTTTTATTACGTCTTCGAATAATTTCCAGTTAGCCTTGTCATAATTTGGTTTGCCATTGTGTTGTAATATGTTATGTTCTTTATTATTGTGTTTTAAGTGTGTCGTATCTATCTGAATAATTATTGGATAATCGTCACTTCTTATAGGATCTGAAGAAACTTGCCAATTCTGTACATAATTATGTAGTAATGGTGTGACAAAAGTTAGGTCTAAAGGTACTGACTGCCTATAAGGTGTTTTTACAGATGTATGGGACATATCATTTAATATTATAAGATTTGAGTTGTTATATGCAGAGAAAATGGTTTTACCTCTAGGGCATGTTTTACTGCTTCCAAAAAATGGATGATGGGCGTTAAAATCCCCGCAAATCATTGTATATTCCCCATCATTTGAAGATATTATTTTATCCCAAATTTCTGGGTTGTATTTGCCTGGTTTACAATAATAATTATAAATGGTAATGTTTTTTTTTTAAACAAATTAGGTTTATACCTATTCCTTCTACAGGATTTATATTATTAATTCATCGCATGGAATGGAGTTATGGATAAAAAAGGCAACTCCTCCGTATCCATCTTCCCTATCTTTTCTGTATATGTTGTTGTTAGTTATGTTTATGTTATTATGTTTTGTTAGCCAAGTTTCCTGTAGGATTGATATATGGATTCCATTTTTGTTTAAAATATTATCTAATTCAGAATTTTAGGTGTAATGGATTGTGCGTTCCATTGTAATATTTTTAGGTAATTAGTTTGTTTCTTTAATGGTTAAAAAATAAAAATAAAATGTTTTTTAAATATTTTATTATTCATTTTTTTTAATTGTCTTATAATAGTTATGCTCAAAAAATATTTAAAATTTTTTAACTGGATTCTGATATTTACTAGTGTATTTTGTAATAAATTTTGTAGCGGATTTTTGTTTATAATAATTCTCTATTTAAAATTTTTTCATCTTGCATTTTTTGCCTTAATTCCTCTAATTTGCTCTGTAAAAGATGCAAAAGGTTATCATTATTTACTAGGGAGGTTACCTTAGGCATGTTTTATTAGAATTCTGAGATGTAGATGGTTTAATTGTATTTGGTGATCCTGTGCTTATATTAGTATTACAGTTAAGTTATATGGTTTAGCATTATTTCCTCTCCTACTAGTTTGACTATTTGTGCTTAGGTGTGTTTTATAGTTATTATTAGGACTATCTGTTGTTATTTCTGTCTCTTCTCTTAAAGATGAGAATCTGTTATGAGTCTCTAAAATTTCATTAGGTCTGTTTGTTTTATTTATGTATTGGTTAGGTCTGTATTTGGTTGGAAATTCCTTTTCTACTATTTTATATGTTGCTTGTGCAAATGTCTTTTGTTTGTTTTTAAATCTATTATTATATTTCGGGTTTGATGGTGGGAAGAACTGACTAGCTTCATAAAAGTTTTCATTATATAGGCTCATCCGTTCTAAAATATTTTTTTGTCTGATATATTCAGGATAGTTTTTATTATTGCTGCTGTGTTGACCATTACAGTTAACACAGCATAATGGTTTGGAGCATTCTTCTGAATGATAATCATCACCACAATCCCTACATTTTCTTTCTTTATTGCAAGGGGAATTTGCTACGTGTCCATAGGCAAAACATCTATAACATTACCTAACAGGAAATGTGTATCTTTCAACACCCATTCTGACATAATTTAAACTTATGCATTCTGGTAATTTATCTGAATCAAAAGTTATTTTTAGAAAATGTGTATTTATTAATTCATTACTGACTCTTTTTTTAAAATTCGTTGTACCTTAATAATAGGGAAAATACTCTTACTCTCATCCATAAACTCTTTTTCAGTCATGTCTGGTTCGGCATACACTACTCCAGTACATTCCACTTTACTGGAAGGGACAAAAACTATATACTGTAAAAAATTTGAATCTAACAAATTGTAAGCTGCTCTACAATTTTTTCATGTTACAGTTAGGTTTTTACCTGTCCGTCTAATATGGTCTATATCCTCATGGTGGTTTTTAATTTTTTCCTACCAGAAAAGGGTTAATTTTTGTTTTGTCTTTGTTTTGTATAATGATGTCATAGGGACCTTCATTATAATATTTATAAGTTCTAAATTTTTGGCTGTTAATTTTTTTAGAGGGCGGTGGTATTATTGTTTCTTCATTTAAACTGTTGTCATTTATTAAATCATCTATTTTTATTTTATTTTCATTAGATTGTAAATGTTCTTCTTCTGGGATTATAGTGTTGTCTGTATTACCTATTTCTAATATTTTTGCAACAGCAAGTTGTGTTTCATCGTCCATATTTTGTGGTATGGCTGGACCTTCCGCCATGCTTCTGGTCCAGGCCATTGTTAATAAAAAAAAAATAAGCAGGAAAACGTAACTATTGCTATACTACAGACTAAAAAATTATAATTAGAAGATTAGGAGATTAATTAGAGCTTTTGTTTTAGTTAAAAACTACTAATATTACAAATTGCATTTTGTTACAAAACTACAATGTAAGGAAATCTTTTACGTTAGTTTAAACAAGAAAATACCCGCTCGCAACAACGTCTACTTTACAACTCCACTTTCTGTCACTGCTGAAAGTACACTCATATAATATAAAGATACCTTTGGATTCGTCAAGATTTGAACTGTCTAAAACTGAATTCCAATCAGTCGTCACTCTTATAGTTCCGAAAATATAAAGTTTTCTGTAAACCCTTGCAATTGGACAGTTTTCAACCAATGAGAAAGCACATTTTGCAATCGATATAACTATTACAATTCGATATATTTGTATAGATATGTTTATATCGATTTGTAGAGAAAACTTCAACCTTTTGCTTAGTGTAGTAAACCACATTTACTGTTACTATTTTATTTGTTCAGTTCATTTGTTGGGAAATACAGACATTTGTTGAATTCAATACTCGCGATTCCATCGCTTGGGTTAGCGTTATTCCCATGGTATAGACACATAGGATATTGTATATATTTGATTCGCGAGGACTTTTGACAGTTTATTCTAATTTTGTGGAGCAAGTAAAACAACGTGAAATAAGTTTATAAAATAATAATTTTCAAGTATACAGTTCTATGATATATTATATACACTTTCTTATAATAATATTTCGTTTTTGGGCAAAGCATACATTCCTAAATTACTATTCAAACTAGGCCGAGTTTTGTTAGCAGTCTTGTAGTAGGAACATAAAAACTAGTGTTTTCAGAAAAGAAATTTGAAATTGATTAATATTTTTATACACTTCTATTTAGAACTAAATTATAAAACTTTTGTACTTTTTGAAAAAAATTACAAAAAGTTTTACTACTTTTTATGTAGCCCTAAAGTTGAACTTTTTCATTTCGTTACTGAAAATTTTTTGTTTCTTGAGCTAATAACTTTGAAAATTTTACATCAATCAATTTTTTACTGATCTCGAAACGCTCGAGCAGTAATAAGAAATAACTCGATATCATCTTGAATAACGCAAATGCACAAACACATGCTTGGATTATTCCATAGTTCACGAAACTTCCAATAGAGTGCAGAGTGATGTTCTTTGAGTATGTTTAGACAAAATAAAAAACATAAACAATGTCTTTGACTGTGACGTCTTATCGGTCTGTGTTCTGCCGCCAGAACAAATTAATCTACTATCGCAAGTGTTCTCAGCGCGGCTGTTCTTTGTACTGTGAGCTAACTGATATTCATTCCAAAGTTTAGTTTTGTATAAAATCTTGTTTTTCTTAGTTTAGTGTGTCATTAATTTATTTTTAGACAACAACAAGTATTGCTTTTATGTATTTAGTTTTTGACTAATTGTAAATTCTGCAAAGTATAGTTTGATTTTTTTTAATTCGTAAAAACAATTTAAACAAATTTTAAATTAGTTGAGTATTTTATGTGTGTTACTTAACCCTAACAATCTAATTTAAAAAGTACATTGAGAAAATATATTTTTTTACTCTAAATGTGCAGTAGCCCATATTTTAGATTAGCGCTTTAAGGGTTAAAACTCAAAAAAGTAGTATAATTTTAAAAAGAACTAAAAAAGTACTTTTGTCAAGAAGTACTAAAAAATTCCATCTATGTTCTTCCTTACCCACTGGAAGGCATGAAGATATTCTGGAAGGAATATTTTTTTAACTGTCTACTAATGTTAAAGAATCGCTGGAATAACATGTTTCCCACAGTCCTGGAAAGTCTGGGAAATCGATTTTGGGTCAGGGAAGTTTAAAAAATAGGCCAAAAGTCGGGGAAACGTTTTTAAATAAACAGTTCAATTCTTATCCGAAGTCAATCTATCAACAATGTTAAAGTTGACATTTTTTTTTATTATAAAGTATTTAAAAAATTCTTTTGTATTAAAACTTGTTGATATTCAGCTCTCTGCTTTTTTAATGAATATGCCTAATTGATTTTGTTTCAATAAAAAAGAGGAGTAAGGATGTCTATGGGCATGGTGAATGGAGGCCATATTAAATAAAAGATTTTTTTTTATTTTCCTTATTTCAGTTAATAATATATATTTTAAGAAAGACTCTAGATTTATTTGAAATGTTGAGAGTAAGGGAATTTTTTTAAACAAGTCAGGGAGTGTCTGGAAATTGAAAATGTTTTTTTTTTTTTGTGTTGGATGAGTAAATTGGTGTTGGGAGAAGATAAAGATGTTGAAAAAATATAAAGTTTACACACATATCAGGCTTAGAACTTTCCGAAACCCTCTGAATTTATCCAAATGAAATCTAATTTGAACCGCTATAATATTCTTGTTTTAGATTGAAAGACTGTCTCACGGCTTACTGAAACAGCTGTGATGTACAAGTGAGTTTGTTCCATTTACGGAAAGGAGTTGATTGCACTTTTTGTAGAACGTTTTCTAAAAGTACATGATCCGAAAACTAATTATTTTTATTAATTTTGTGGCATGCTTTTCAAATTACTGTTGAATTGTATGGATTTAGTGTTGGAAGTTAATATGTAGGGGTGTGCAAGAGTTAGCGTGTTATTTCAAGATGTGATCAGGAAGTTTTTTAAATACAAATTATCTGGATTGAGAAAAAATTAAGAGTTGAGATGTAGAGATGTGAGAGAACAAGAAACATTTTTGATCCAAATCAGCTATTTTAATTAATAACATGTAACAACGGATGTTTGAACTGAATTATAATACTGTAAGCATTTTCCGTTGATTTTGGTTTGTGTGTTCCTTTTAGCTTGTTAATCTAACCTAAAAAAGCTGTTGGATGTGAATAGTAACACAATTATTTAAATTTGCTAAGTTGGTTGTTATGATAATGAATGTAAACAAACATGTGTTGCTAAGCGTTTGATCCGAACAGTTGTTTTATCTGTTTTAGGGCTGGGTGTGAACCCTCAAATTTGTACTATCTATTTTAAGTAACTTAGTCATTCAGTCAGGACAGTGCCGCTTATATATGTAGGTCTATCAGTATAATTGTTATAATATATGATTGTGGCTTATGTTTATTTCTGTTATTTTGTTTCTTTATATATATATATATATATATATATAGATTTCTCGCGTAATCATTTGTTGGTTTTGCTGTTATTTTTAACCAGGGTAGGTTGATCATTTTCGATCAACATTTATTGTGGCTCTTTCGTGTTCGAGCATCGGATCAACATTTCATAACCAACAAATAAGGGACCCAATTACAAAAAACTTATACAATTTCTTATACACCCAACTTAGCGTCGTAACTGAGACCATCAATAGTTGATCTGTTTTATACAAGTTATATACAAAGTACCGTTATTTAGATAGTTTTGTAAGTTTTAAACCGGCCATTCTCACTCGCTCGCTTTCCTAACTGCACCCTGCCATCGGCCCGGCCCGGCCTTGCCTACTTACCCTTCTACCTGCTATCTATTCATAGTTGAGGGAGGGTTGTTTATTGTTTACTGCATTGTATATTAAATGGTTTATTGGTTTAATATTTTACTTCTACACAATAGACGATATGCAAATTATAGTAAGTTCTTCATTTCTTTACCGATTTTCGTAAAACTCATTTTCCTATTGTTTTTTGGGATGCTGAACAAGAATCTGGCACTTATTTTTACCTAATGTTAAAAATAAAAATAATTACTTGATTAATACGAATTATGTATATTTTTTGAAAAGAATAAATCCATTTACACAGTTTTCACGATATCTTCCGAACTTCGGAACTTATAAAAATTGAATCAGACATGAGCCAGACTTGTCGTTTTAAGAACTTAATACTTTAGTCATTTTATTATTTTTTTTTCAATTTAATTTTAGTGTTTGAAGTCGGAAAACATTTCTGTAAAAGCAATTGACAGCATTTGCTTCAGCTGTAAAAGCTTTTCTTATAATGTTTTGGATAATACAGAGGTATTTTATCAACTAAATTGACAATTTTTAAAACTTTCTAAATGTTTCAAATTGGGACAAATTGTTATTTGTGGTACCTATTTATAATTAGATTTTAATACAAAAAAAAAGCTTTCAAGTTTTGTAAGATTCCTTAAGGATAATTGGTATATATAGACTAACTATCTTTAAAGTTTATCACTTTAATATTACTTTATTATTATTAGAGTTGTTGTATTTTCGAGTTTCAATCAATTAATTTATCCTGTAAAATTGTTTACCAGTAAAATTGTTGTCCTGTAAAATTTAACAACAATCATTTAGGCTACCACAAAAAAATAAGGTACACTTTACTTTAAATATTTGTTTTTATGCAAGAATATGTTTAAAAAAGAGGCAGTTTAAAATGTTCAATGTTAAATCTAGAAAACTATACATTTTATAAATCCATCTTTTTTAATTGAGTGCTGAAAAAAACTGAATATTCTTTATAAAATTGCTGATCCGGCTTGCAATTCACTTTTAATTATAAATTTTTACTGTGCAAAGAAAAAATCAAAAACTTGGTACTTAAAAAAAGTCAATGACGTGAAAAATAAAAGGGATTTTTTTTTAAATGTGAAACTCAAAACGGATGCGTATTGTGACTGTGGTTAAAACGAGACTTTGCAAAAAAATTACAAAATAAATGGTTTTAAATTTAACATTGCTCTTACCCCAAGATGACCGCCACTAAACAGACCATTAAGTTGTAATATTTAAAGTGCTCGCTGTATCGTCTAAAATGTGCCTCAAATAGGCTACATCAAAAACGTTTTAGAATTTGTATTTTTTTTATATATATATTCAGGTATATTGTTTAAAAGTTTTGGGCTGACCGACGAATTAATAAAATTTCGCAAAAAATCTTATTTGTCTTTAATACAGGATGTGGCGCACAACTCCGGAGTTTCATTCTATCTGGGTTATGTACTAACGTTGTATATCCACTCCGTATGTAAAACATCTATAGGACCTTGTATACATAATAGATATTGCGTGGTTTTTTTTTATATCCAGAAGATCTCTGTTACACATTTACTATATTTAAGCCATCATAAATAGAGGAACTAAATTTTAAGAATGCATCTTCAGTACCAAAACAATTTTTAAACCCAAACTGATTATTGCTAAAACATTTCTTTAAAAAAAACCATTATTATGAACTTTAGCACTTTGTCAAAAACCTTTGGAAACAAAGATATCTGAGGAATAGGTTTGCAACTGTTTCCCTGTCACTTTTTTTGAAAATTGGTACAACTAGGGCCTCTTTAAGTCTATCAGGAAACATGCCAGTCACAAAAGTTAGGTTTATTAAAAATTATACTACATCCGTTATGTGAATGTTGATAGCCTTGAGCAAAGATGCACTTACACCATCAAATTCTGGAGATTTGCCTAACTTTAGCTCACGGATCTTTTTCTCAATTTCGTCCGGTGTTACTTTTGTTAAAAATATAAACATTTTCGTTTCGTGGTCCAAAATGACCATTGTACATTGAAAATGTAGAACAATTTGTTAGAAATGGTGTCCTAATAACATTTACAGAATTAAAAAAATAAGAATCAGCAGTAGTATCAGTTCCATTTTCCTTTAGAAAATGTAAAGCCTACCTTTTCAAGACTCGCGTCTTTGACCCTTGACCTCATTTAGCAACCTTGAATTTCCTTTACAATATTTAAACATTGTGTTTAAACATATAATAATGTATAGTACTAATATGATTTAGCCTCCTTTATGTCAACCTGTATCTCAACTTTTACATTTTCTAAAACTTTCATTTATTTTTGGGTCATTGGGATGTTTCTAATCGTCTATGTAGCTGGTTGCTTTTATTAATTTAAAAACATAAGTAGTTCGTAATCCAGGGTTTAATAAAATTTGTTTTATAGACGTCAGGAATTTGTAATATACGCATAAATCTATATTGTTTTCCAATATTTCAAAAAATGTTTCAAAAGAAGAATTTATATTTGTACCATTGTATACATTTGAAAAATCAGTCAAAACATTGTGTTTGTTTAGTTTATAGGCAATAGCTTGAACAGGCCTGGCTTGAGGTTGCAATGTATAAACTTGTGATAACAATAGGACTAAAATTATTGCGTAGTGATCTATAATGTCATATCTAGAATATCTGATTTAATATTTACTTTAAACATATCGTTTTTTATAACTCACGCATGATCAATACACGTTGCTAAATTATTTACTACGGTTCTCGGTTCTTTTAATAATATTTCAAAGCCGTAATTTGGCAAAAGTGTGGTGTAATTATTTCTTTGTTTATTGTTGTTTAATAAATCTAGATGAACATCTCCTATTAAAATTTGGTCGCATTTACTATACAGCTAAATAAAAAATGTAATTCTTCCATAAATATATCCGAACCGCCACACAAGATACAATCTGTATAGTAAAAATAAATCAATTTTTTCTTGTGCCACATTAAAACCGCAGCTGCAGTACGTCTGCAGTAACAAAATTTACGCAATATGTTTCATAATGTATACAATTTTTAACGTATTCCAAAATACCACCGGCTTTATAGTCGTGATTTCTTTTTGAATCTGAAACAAAATTTTGCAATCGATAAAGACTAACCTCATGCTGTTCGATCCATGTCTCAGACAAAACAATACCGTGAAGCAGGTTGACAACCAGGTTACAAAATTATAAAAATGTTTCCTAACTTTGTAACATAGTTTCATCCACATACGAAATAAGGTAGATAACATGTAATTCAAGCTTACATAATAATGTGATAACAAAAGCAGTTTTAAAATGTGTGAACTATTTCAAAAAGTTATTAAGTAGAATTAGTGCATGGACAGTTTATTCAAATAACTAAATGTGCCGAAATAAATTTCTGGTTTTCTTTTCGTTCTTAAATAATTTTTTTATATCTTTGAAATTAAAAGATTTGTTATATTACAGATATCTTGCAACTGACAGATGCTCAATTTACAATAAGATGAAACTTGAATTAACTAAAACGTAAAATTGCTTCTAAGAGTCTCTAGAACTGAACAAACACAAAAATATTTTAGCACAGAATAGCACCATAATTTTCGTCAAATCATGTTGTAACACATGTACTTTATTGATTTACTAAAAATACTAAACCCAATTCCAACTAAATCGTTTACAGTAAAAATTTAAATGTAAACGTTTACGTATGTCCTCAATTTAACCTTCATGATTTCAACTTTAAAAAATCCCAATTATTTTGTAGAATAGGTCTATATAACGAAACAATGTTGTTAGAGTGAACGTACTCTACGTTAGGGTCGAGGGGCTGCCACAAGGGTAATAATTGTCAGCAATATTTCTATTGTTAAATTCATTTCTTCAGACATAGAGTCTGACACTATTCCGACAAACCGGCGTTGTTAACATTTCTACAATATGGTTTGATAATTTTAGATTAGGTTCTTATGTTATGTTTAAAATATACTTGCAAAGGAAATGTAAGAACCTTTGAAGACAATTTCATTTTGATGTAGTTGGTTTGAAAATAATTGGCAAGACTTGGCTCCACGAATGTGATCCTAAGTCCAAAGAAAATAGTTTGAATCTTTCCATTTTAAAGTAAAAAATATTTGATGCATTGATTGTTGAAAACGTCTACGTGCAGAAAAAGTGTTTATAGTTAAATTTTTCTTCCAAAACCTACTGCAAAATAGGTTTAACTTCTTACAAGTGTATTGTTCAACAGAACGTAGACCTAATAGTTTTGTCCGTCATATTTTGTTCTTATAATACAATTATTTATTAATTTTATAATTTATTTTGTAGTTATGTTTTTGTTATTGAATTTATGGCCATATCACTTATGAAACGACCTGACACGTCCAATGTTAGTACTCAGTAATGGTCCAATGGTCCAATGATAGTAATTTGGGTTCAGAGAGCACCAAAACAAATTATTTCACTAAAAATATTTTTGGGAAAAGGGGCACCAAAACAGATAATTCCACTAAAAATTCAAATTCAAATGTTTGGACGTAAACAATACTTTCTCCATATACTACGTATAGGGGGGG
>JAGFPH010008689.1:0-33802 GCA_018207615.1 Philaenus spumarius
TTTCGTAAGTTGTTTTAAAATAGTTTACTTGGTAATACCTCTGAAATTGACATTGTGCTTCCTAATTTCGAAAAGTTGTTTTAAAATAGTTTACTTGGTAATACCTCTGAAATGGACATTGTTCTTCCTCATTTTGTAAGTTATTTTAAAATAGTTAACTTTTTAATACCTCTGAAACAGACATTGTGCTTCCTCATTTCGGTAAGTTGTTTTAATATAGTTAACTTGGTAATATCTCTGAAACGGACATTGTTCTTCCCCATTTCGTAAATTTTTTTTTAAATTGTTTACTTGTTAATACCACTCAAATGGACATTGTGCTTCCTCATTTCATAAATTGTGTTAAAATAGTTTACTTGGTAATGCCTCTGAAATGGACATTGTGCTTCCTAATTTCATAAGTTGTTTTAAAATAGTTTACTTGGTTATACCTCTGAAATGGACATTGTGCTTCCTCATTTCATAAGTTGTTTTCAAATAGTTTACTTGGTAATACCTCTGAAATGGACATTGTGCTTCCTTATTTCGTAAGTTGTGTTAAAATAGTTTACTTGGTAATACCTCTGAAATGGACATTGTGGTTCCTCGTTTTGTAAGTTGTGTTAAAATAGTTTACTTGTTAGTTTTCGAATAATCAAATTTTGTGTACTTTGCAATTTGTTTTATGCAGGATTTTTTTAGCAACCAAAATAATTTCCACAGTATATTATTTATCAGAATATCGCCATAGAAGTTAAGTCTTAAGCACACTTGGATTTTTATTTGTATACAAAATTGCAGCTAGACGAGGAACTGAGCATTTTTGGATTTATGTTTACAGGACGGGGCAAGTAACAATACCCTGAAGTTTCGGAACGTAGGCCTAATTTGGAAACGCCCTTCTTACGAAAGCAATACGACCGATTATTATATTGTTTCCAAAATAGACAGGTTTAGGCTATTATACTTATGGAAACAGCTGAGCTCATGAACAAAATGTTTCCGCTAAGGACGTACGCAAACAGCATAATGATTATCACGAGTCTTTGCCCGTTCAAATCCAATTTAGTAATTTGAGTTGAGGTCGGGCAATGTCAAAGAGAAGATTGAAAAAGATTTGTCGACTCGTATTGGGCATTTTATACTCATTATGTTTCGTCCGCTGGTGTTTACAAAATATTACCTCATCGCATTTCGAAACTTTTCAATCATAAACAAATTTCGTTATACGCTTATATTCTATATGTTTTGATACTACTTCACGACCGAAATACAATTTTAGTATTTTGTAGATAGAAAGAGTACGAATTTTGCAGGATTATAAAGAAGAGTTAGTGGTGGGGGCGAAGAACTGAGGGCTCAATTCAAATTTAAAGCATTTTAACTTAACACGAAATAAATTAGGTACCAATAATAAAAATTTGACCATTTAGGCCTATGTATGAAATTATTAGCCTATTAAAATCTGAGCATTAAAACAAATATATGATATTATAAGGTCTATTTCCATAAACATTTAAATAAGCTCCATATTTTTTTAAACTCCCAAATAATTTTTAGTGAGTCATTATTTAAATTATCAGTACCTAGATTTGGCCTAAGATTCTAATTTACAGAGTTGTAAATGATTTTTATTTTTTATTAGCGTATAATAAATGTAAAAAATTATGAAAACTTTGAATGCATTATTTGTTCCACTTTATTATGACGTGTACGACTTTGTTCTGCCTATGATTTATTAATAAGTTAGTGAAATTTAAAAATGTTGTCTTCTTACCAACTTTCCCCAAAAAAAGTCAATGGATATTTTAGTGGATACAACTAATCCCTTTACAAATGTTTAGTTGAGTTTTTTAATTGATGATCTTTTTCACTAAAAAATAACTAAAATTTCAGATCAATGGATATAAATAAATCTTAAATTGTTAAATTACTAGGCTATATGTTAAAATGAGAATTAATAGGTCATAGGCCTATAGCCTATATGATAAAATAACAAAAAATGCTTGTCAATATTGTGTTTTTTTTTTTTTTGGAAAGTACGTATATCAAGACCTTTTTTATAAAGCCCAAATGGTAATCTTGCCCTTTTTTTATGAGGGGGGGGGGCTTCAGTCTGGAAGCCACCCCCTCGACCCTCCACTGTATAAAAGTAGTATGTTTTGCATCATTAAAATGTTATCATTGCATTTACCTACCATTCATTTTGTGCCATTTAATTTAATAAAGAGATGATATGAATTTACATGAAAATGAGAAACACCATACCAAACATTATTAATTGTCTGAACAAACATTACACTTTTAAGATAACAAAATTGAGGGTACTTTCTACTTTGCTAAATTATTTTGAGGAATAAAATGTTTTGTAGCTCAAAATTTTTTGTAACGGTATTCCAAATTGGAGAAACTATTGAACCAATTTATTGGAACATCGTCAATTTATAGGCTTCGGAAATTATAATTACAGAATTGAGTCCACAGACCTATACAGAATTGGAAATTATAATTAGGCTGCAGACCTATAAAATTACAAATTCTTTTTTTTTTTAATTCTGAACTCGGACTATGATTCTTGTAATGCTTTAGAATGAAGAACCATAATAAAATCTCGGTTATGATATTGAGCATAATGGATGGTGTTATACTCAATAACACTACCTGTACCTTGATATTTGTTTACCTCAATTCAAAATTGTTTTACTCCTCATTTTTTTTAATCGGGTTTAGATGTGAGGAGATTCTATTATTTTTCTAATCTAAAGTTATAGTCTATTTGTTTTACAAATAATTAGGGTACAAATTTAACTTCATTACATTATTAGGTTAATGGAGTGTATCAATCTGATGCTTATTTCAAAAGTTGATGATTTGTTTCAATTAAATTAGAGTAATTTATATGACACTGATTTAAATAAAAACCCGAACCACAAAACAAGGAACAAAAACAATAACTAAACTGTAAGTTATGTTTAATACGTTACCCTTATGTACATTTCGATGACATGGTCATCATCCTCAGAGGGTTTTGTAATACTAAATGAAGTATTAAACATAACTTACAATTTAGTTGTTTAGTTATTGTTTTTGTTCCTTGTTTTGTGGTTCGGGTTTTTATTTAAATCAGTGTGATTTTGTCGCCACAGTGCTCTTTTATTTGTTTAATATATATGACTTATTTTTTTTTGTATTGAAACCCAAAAATTATAAACAGATAATTTAATGTGGACATTATAAAAGGAGTACGGTATGATAGGTCCTATAAACTGGAACCTAAATACACTTTCCACATCAAAAATGTCTCACAAATTTATTTTTTATCCTTTAGAATGGTGTAAACAACATCCTTACACCATCCATCATGATGGTGTTGTATCTACATCATTCTAAAGGATACAAAAATGAGAGGAAAACCCTGTATGAATTTTATTTGGTTTTGTGTGAATCAACTGTTACAACAATTTTAATATTGGACCAAACTTATGCAGCAGGATTCACTCAAAATGAAGACAAAATGAATTACCTATAACTTTTTATTTATCAAATGAATTTAATGATATAATAACACTATAATTAACTGTTTTTTTCTTTTGGTACTACTTAACAAAGAACCTTCCATTTTGTTATAACACAAAACTACTAAATATCAATATCCTTAAATTTTCAAAATAGCAATGTAAATAAAACAGTAGGCGGTAAATTTTAATGTTTTCCCCTTCCATCACCTTATGTTATATGGATTACTAAAGATTTTATCTCATTGTTTTGTAAAAGTTCCACATTATGGAAGGAACTTACAATTTAGGAGATAGGTAGACACAGCTTGCTATTGTGAGCGGAAAAAGATATGGGCGATTTGCGTGCAAAACACTTGGTTAACAATGGAGAATGTGCAACAGGTTAACATTTAAGATTATTGTATTTAAAGCTATTAACATCTAAATTCTAGAAGAAGGTTTATAGGCCTATTATGATATTCTATCAAATTAAATTATAGGCTATTTTGAGATTCTCACCATTGTCCATCATCCCTGACAGTCGTGGCTGTTGGAGTAGAAGCATCATCTGTGGTGCATTCTTCCCTCAGTCCAGTACCTGATGTTGTCGCAACCTCTTCTATATCCGAATCTATCCCTTGTGCAAAGTCCATATAAAAGGAATCACGGGAATCGCTGGATCCTCGCCTCAATTTGAGGCTCAGATCTGGTGAACTATCTTGCATTATTATATTTTTCACTTTGAGGAACTAATTTCAGTTGAGGTAATGTTTTAGATAACTTGTAACGTTTGACAATAAGTCTAGTTTACAGTAAATAGGATTCATCATTAGGAATTCAATGCTATCACAATGTTTGTAAGTTAATACACTAGTATTGTCACTTTGTCGGCTGGAAACACAATTTCAGAATTATTTTTTAAACTATAATGTAACTTTTCAAAAGGAACTTAATTCAATTAAAAGAAACATTTTATTTTGATAAATACTTTTGTTTTATAAAAATAGACAAATTTAACCCAACAACCACTTTTTAGTTGAATCAAGTGATTTTAAATAGACAGACCTTAAATACAAATTCAAAGAAATATTAAACAATTAAAGGATTTTTCATAAATGCTCATGATGTTAACTTGTAAGGGTGTAGGCCTACTGTCGCAAATTTTTATATTAAAAAGATGAATTGAATGTTAAAAGTGAATTTGAAAATGTATTAAATATTTAGTTGATGAGAGGCTAGTTCTATTATTCGCAAGTTAAATGTTCTTCCTTTGAAAATTTGTTTATTTTGAATAAATTTATGCTATATTATTTTCTTGTGTAAATTTACAAGGAGATTGTCAGATTTGTAAACAATTTTAAGTCCAACAAAACAATTTTAATTTTAACCAAGCATTATTGACAACAGTTTCACATTCCAAAATAACAATTACTACATATATTTATGAATGTAAACAAGATCATTTTTTTAATAATGTAATGTGTTTTTTTTTTTCTCTTAAAACAAAAGCAAAGTATTTATCAAATTATTTATTTAATAGTAATAGATAAATAAAATTACTATATTTTTAACCTGGCAAGTAGTTAACCAAATCAACTCTCCCACTGTCTTTCACATTACTATTTTCTATGAACACAATCTCTGAAAACAGTAAGACACTTGGAAATGAACACTAGGGGTGTACTGGCAGTGACAATTTAAACCAAGAACTATTACTTCACTTTCACATTGACCCTACATACTATTCTTATTTTATAAACAAAACAAAATAAGGAGGGGATTAAAGACTTTGCACTACACACACGCTGGCAATATAAAATACTACATCTACAACCAGGGTACAGGGTAGGGTGGAATTAGGGATAAAACCTGTGCAAAAGGAGAAGAGTGGGGGAGGGTAGCATAACAGAACAGTGCAAGGACATACGAAAGGGACGCGCGTTTTGCCGTACTCCCCATTCGTATTCATTCTCTCCCACTTCTTCGGCTATGGCTTTTACAGGGGTGCGTAATAGGGAAGTGACGATAACACTTCCTATTGGATCAGGCGGTTGACAGCCATGTTTGCCACAGACATCACTAACATTTCCCTACATAAGATTATAAAAATTGTTTTTTTTCTTTTTAGGTAAAGAAAACACATTGATTTCTTTAAATAACAAATTGTTGATGAATTAATATTTTGTTAATTTGGTGAAATAAATTATGAAGTATAATAATTCAAAATAAATAATTTCCAAATGATCATTCTAATATTGTAAGGAATATTTTTGTCTCTAAGGTTTACTCTCCGAATTTAAAGGAATTACGTATTCCATCATACGTATTAAAAAAAGTGAATTGCCGCGATACCTGTTGTCGAAGACTAGAACTACTGTGTTCAAATGTTGGTTACTGTATCAACTGATACAGCTGATAAATGTCATGATCATATGACAATATTTTGCCTATTTGACTTAATCGTCTTAATCCCACTTAATATTCTTTAAAGTTAGCATTTACGTTTTTGCAGTTGCATGTTTGTTTCCTCCCATTTAAGTAGAATGTCGTATGTACAGTGATTCACAATAAGCAGTTCTTTGTGCAACTATTAAAATTAGTCAAAGTGTGTTGTTTTATTGTTTGTGTTTTCTTAACTTGGTTATATAAGACCAATAGGGTAACTTACTAGTAAACGGTCAAGTTGCTGCGATAATTTTCAATACAAGGTAAAGTTAATTTTGTAATTTACGAATAATTAAGTTAATTGTTAAGCAAACTTGGCTGACGTCTTCAGACTTTGTCTCCCAAGGCACATGTTTATTATCTTCAGACTCTTAATGTAATCATAAATAAATTTTAGGTTAATTTTACGATTCAAGTTTTAGGCACCAGAAGTTATGTGACTCATTACTTACTTAATATCGTTAAAATTTTATAGGCTATCGAATTCTTTTTTAACTGCCACACATCTCAAAGTAAACTATTTTGTTCTACATGTTGTGATTTTGCTCTTTATCCAAGAATTTGGGACCGATTATGCAATGAGTTAAACTTATAGCATTTAATCTTAGACCTACTTTGGTTGTAAAAGTTATTTAATAATTTGTGCTTAGTTGAGAAGTTTAATTAAGTTGCAGAGTCTGCAGTTCAGTCAGAATAAATAAATCCTAACCTTCCCAAAGATGTAAAAATTGGTAACAGCAGAGGTAAATTGGATGGCTTCTTGAGCAAGGTAGGCTAATAAATTTAGATTTCCTTGTACAGAATCAGGGGTTAAATTTAGAATACATCTGCTGCTATACTGGAACAGTCTTACCAACCTATGAGCAAGAAAATGCTTTAGAGCATAATCATAATTTGTTTAATTCTTTTACTAAACGTCTTAAATCAATGTAAACTTACCTCATGGCAAGTTAAGTATACAAGAATTAATATTTTAAAGGTAATAGAAAACGAACACAGATGACACGAACAACTTAGTCACTGTAATTGTAAATTTATCATAAAAATAAATTGAATGAACTATCGTTTATCTAAATGCACAAAACAAAAAAGCAAATACTTAAGCAACATTTTTACTGTGCTCAATACTCTAAATAATTTATAGGTCTAAATAGGCCTACTATTGCAAATGATGTATATAATTTCAAGACATGTATTAACAGTTGATTACATCCCAACGTACGCATAAAAATTATTTATTAATTGCATTATATGACGTGTGCTGTCACAGCTTATTTAAAATTTGTGTCGCATATATTATATACTATGGGAGACCAATGGGTTCACCACACGCTAACCCCGTTGGAACCTTCTATACACACAATTATATTGTTTTCTTTATAATAAAGTTGTAGGATTAATAATAACTCCACAGCTAAGGTGGTAAATAAAGTTAAATGTCCAAATCAAATTATTTTACTGTAGTTATAATAAAGTTAAAAGAACCAGGAAGGTATTTGTTATGGCGCTCCCATTGTCTTAATATTTAGTAGCCTATAGTTTGTGTTGTTTTTACATCTAATATGGTGTTGTTTTTAAAAAGCATATAAAAACACGTGTGTATTCAAATGACACTTTGTCTCAAAATTTAAAAGCAATCATTGAAGAACTTTCGGAGATTTTAGATTTTGAACAAACGAACATTTACATTTTTATTTTTATATTGAAGATAATAGACAAATTGTAAAAATAATAATAACATCAACCAAATCATTTGTTTATTTGTAGGCTTAGTTATAAATGCACTAAACAAGCAGTTACATTACATGGCTATTAGTTTCCAATTTGTAAACTATACAGAGAGACACATAGGCCTATTTGATATATTGTACAGCTCTACACAATGCAAAAATATAAAAAAATATCGACTTAAAGATAAAATTTGTTTGTTACAGTTAGTAAAACTACTAAACACACTGTAAAGAAAGAAAAATAACAAAACTGAAATATTCCTTGTTTGAATTTTAACATTTAATTTAACATCTAAACACAACATTACGAACTTATATTTTCATCATAATCTTGTAGGCCTAATTGTAATTTATTTTTACCAGGTTTTCAGGATGCCAATTTTATACAGTGTCATAGCTCGGGGCACAACAGTTCTTGCCAAGTATGCGTCTTGTCCTGGAAACTTTGCAGAAGTCACAGAACAGATTTTAACAAAAATAGCTCCGGAGAATGGCAAGCTCACGCTTTCACACAGCAGTTACCTTTTTCATTATATTTGTGAAGACAGAATTATATATATGTGTATAACAGACGATGTAAGTATGTGTACTTTATTGTAGTTTAATTGTAGTAGTAATAGATTTCTAATGGCGTGCTAGGTGAACCAAACAAACAATAGAAAACCTCAATAATCTCTAAGTGAGGTAACTTACACCGGTATTTATTTGTGATTGATTTAGCAGAGATTCTTTATACTTCATAAATACCTGTACTTTAGTATTACGGCTCACAGTCCTGTTTATTGTTTTGTTAGTTAGATGATGATCGGTTTACCTATTTATCAGGCATTATCAAATCAGTCATAAATTCAAATAAATAAACAATAATTTTCAAAATGCATGTCATATTGTTACAATTTAGTTCTAACACAACACATACGTCACATTTAAAATTGAATTTTATACACATCCTATCGCATGGGTTTAAAAGTTCATTAATATATTATTCCTATTCATATGCGCACTCGTTCGCCGCTGCGTCAGTACTACACGCTTTCTGTTAAAGAGGTTAATGCCAAAACCAATTGCTGATATTTTTTGGAAAACAGAAATTGATATAAAAACGTCTTGACCCAACTCTCCAAATTCAGCTAAACAAGGGAATACAGGTCTAAGGGGATATAACATTTCAAATATTTTTAATCGTTAATTAAAATGAAAGTTTAAATAAATCATTTGGTCAGCTCAGCTTAAGCCTATTGTTTGCTCACTGAGGTTTAAAGTTCTATCTTTATTTGTAATAATTATTGGCAGTAGCCTAATTGTAATTGCACTTTGTAATAAAATTTGGTTCTAGGGTTTTCCGTGTTTAGATATTTACTATACTTTATGTTTAGGCCTACTATGGTCATAGTTTTAAACGTTCACTCTTTATTCTCTGTTTTAACCCTTTGCACGAGGCGTCAAATTGACAGAAATTAGCTTGTCTTAATTTAATGGGAAACAAATTTCTTATAGCCTACCTCAAAGTTAATTTGTGTATGTCCATGGTTTTTGAATAGAAACTTTTAGAAATAATAGTGAAAGAGTAATAACATAGTTTGTTTCTATTGTTGCTATTTATATAGGAGTGAAGTTTAGGCCTACTAATTTTTCATTATTTCCTTTTGTAGATATTAATATAATTAATTAATAACATTATGAATTTAGGGATATTTTGTTAATAGAAAAATTAAAAGCTCAAAACCTTTAGCTTTTTAAGAATTAAATCATATTTAATAAAATCATTTTGTTTATCCTAACCTTTTCAATAGGTTGATTTCGTCCATATCCGTATTCAATTACTGTATCATGTGTAATAAATTTTACATAATGCATTAAATAGGACCATAGCTATATTGATAACCAATTACAGTAGCACAGCAACATCAGAATACATCAGTTCTTGATTTATTAGCCGTTTTATATTATTACCAAATTAGCTAGATAGGCTAATTCAGTTAAAATAAATCACCAATTTCGTAATAGGCCTATTGTGTGATTAAAATGGATTAAGGTTTATGGCGTGTAACTCGTTTGCTTATGTCAAACAATATCAAATCAGTATTAGTTCCCCTCAAATAGAATAGGAAACAGGTTTAGTTTTGGTTTGGGCAAAAGCAATTCGATATCTTACAGGCAGAAACAAAAAACCTCTTTAAACCTGTTTTTGTTTAGAGAATGGAATGTCTAACCTCTTACAATACAAAAAGCCATCAATACCTTACAATACCTCTTATTCTGCCATCAAAAAGCCTTACTATCAATTACCAGATTATGCACTTCATAGCTTTATATACCGTAATTTAAAAAAAACATTATTGCCAGTAATCTCAGTTTTTTTGTACTTGTGAGCACAAATAAAAATATATTCTGCACACATGTCTGCCAACGGGGGCGCGCCCAGGATTTGTCCAAGGGGGGTTGAAACATAGTTCAGATGAATGGAGTGAGTTACATCGGGGGTTTGGCAGGGGGAGGGGGTTATATCAGAACTGGGGATCCAAAAATTATGTAAATATTCGGCCCTTAAAACATATTTTCAGCTCTTGGTAAAAAGAACATGGTATGTAGTTTTTACATGTCAATCAATGTTGAAAAATCGCTTGTCTAAAAAACCCATAATACCTTTGTTTCCATTTGTTATACTTTCTACATTATTTTCTAATTAATACACCTCACTGTACATACTATTTAGTCTGGCTTAACACATTTATTGTAGGAAAAAACATTATCTAATACAGTTTTAATCATTTTTAGAGGTTAACGCCTAAAAATAAAATACTTCTCTTTGTACGGTACATTATATTGGCTTCCAGTTTTGTCACAAAATATCACATAATACTGAAATAAATAATTTTTGTGAAATCAAATTTTTGTTGCTTTAATGTACGAGTTAAAATTACCCATGGGGAAAACCAATCTTTAGTTAAAACATTTTGTATTTACCATAAAACTAGTTTGTAAAGTTGTAATACTTTAAATGTTTAAAATCGCCTCGCATGCATAATGAATGCCACAATATCGCCACACAAATACAAATACAGTTGAACTTGTAGCGTCAACGAAGGGACCGAACGAATGTTTACGCTACATCCGAGTGGCGTTATAAAGATGTACCAACAGGAAATCATATTTTTGATACCTTGAATGAAAGGACAAACAACTATACAGTATTACTATTATTGGCAACATTATTCATGATGTTTATTAAAAAAAAACACTACTTTTTCTTTTAATGTACAGTAGGGTCCCAATAATTGGAGCGGAGGTCACCTACAATTATAAATTAGGTAACAATGAAACTGTGGGGGGGGGGGAACTGTCTGATCACAACTACGTAAATGTTTTGTCAGGCTATTCGATTGAGTGGTTTATCCCGCGCTTTTGTATTGTCCGAATACTTTTCCAGCAAGGTCATTAGTTTAGTCACACACAGCACACAACTGACACCGCACAGTGTGTGATTTGTTCCTTAGGATGGGTGGGAAAGTTAGCAGTGCTATAGTGGACCCCCTCTACCGACTTTAATGGGACCCGCCGGAGATTACATTTTACGTGTGAAAAAAATAGTTTGTTTATTTCGCGATTTCATTCTGAGGGAGAAAATAGGCGGCCTGACATCAAAGGAAAGGGGAATTCTAACATTTTTCGAGTTCTGAGAAAACGTAATTCAAAGTTTGGCATTGATATTTTGTAGATTTATGACGTTATAACAGAGTAGTTAAAATATTTATTGACACTAAAACAGGGGTTTATAATAACGTAAAAGATAACGATTTGACCGGACCTAAAAAAAATGATGCTATGTCCGAGTTGAGGTCGTTAAAACCAAGTTCAACTGTATATGAAACATGCAAAAAGTGAGTCATGGCTCATTAAATAAAACAAAGCCTTAGTACAGATGTAATGTAGACATTAATTATCCATGAACAATCAAAGCAATAGCTTAATTATTATTGAAAATTTAAACAGAAGCAGAAAACATTAAATGATTTGTCGCAATGCAATTCCAAGTCCTATCCTAATACTAAAGAAAAGCCTTGTATTAAATGTTTCTAAAATGGAAGAAAACTATTTTATAACTAAGAAATTAAACTATTTGTGTAACGAAATTGAAATAACAGTCCCGCTATTCCGAAAATCCGCCTATTCCGAACAGAGTTCAGAAAAAATACTCATTTTTTTTAACATAAAAACAGGAGAAATTAAAAAGACGTTCGTGAAAAATGTACATTTATTGTTATACAAATAAGTTAAATAGATACATACATAGAGCCTAAGCTCGATGAAAATGTGTAAAACCAAATTGGAATGAAATCATGTTTTGTTTCCTTCATGTTTTCCATCTGTTTTGCGGGAATGAAGTTACCGCAACAAGCATCCGGCGAAAAGGATACCGGGTCCTTCAGAAAGAAGGAAGGATTAGATACAACAGCTAGGCACTAGTAGTGTTGTTGCCACCTGCCAACTACGTTTTACTCCTCTGTTTTCGTTATCTCGAACGAATTTTTTTTTTCTCGTTCTTTTTTCATGACGATGCGGTACTAACGGACAGTTTAAACAACCTATCCCTTGCCTTTCGTTTTTAGAAGAAAACATAATCGTAACGCAAAGGAAGAGAAAAAAAGAATGGTGTAAACATACACTAAGGCGAGGTTAAGAGCATTTGCCCCACCTACGTGTGACTTGAGTTAAGTTTGAGCGTTCCGCTCCTCTTCACTTTCCTTCGAGCCGATCAACGCTGTATGAACTGACACTAGCAGATGTCCCCGCACTTAATTTACGCCTTAACAAGTCAATATTATTCATGAAAACCGCCTATTCCGAATTCCCGCTAAACTGAACAGTGTACGGTCCCAATTAGTTCGGAGTAGCGGGACTCTACTGTATTATAATATAAAAATGGAAATTAAGATTTATTGCAACGCTTTAAAAACATCAGTCTCTTAGTAGATTTTGAAAAGACTGAAGTAACTTCTTTTAATTTCAATCTCACGATGTATATTCAAACTTGCTGACCCACTGAGCCTATTTACTCCCATAGTATTTCTAAAATATGACTTGATCCTAAACAACAGCTAAACTACTACTAGATCAGCCTGCTAGATCTAGTAAAGACAATGCGGTTTCTCACCGGCTGGGTGCAGAGGCTGCCTACAGCGGCAAGCAAAGACAGTTCACAGAAGTCTTTACCGCCGGCACAGCGCTAGCGACGATGTTAAGCGCATGCGCTCTAGTCTCCTTGGTTTATTGTTGAACAGCTGACGCAATTACGGCAAAATTTTGTTGTGTTTACATTAGTTAGCATGCACTCAAAATGTTTAAAACAATTTCTGATCCCGCAGACTGTGAAGTGTGTTCTGTAATACGATTTTAGAACCCAAGGAACATGAAGCCTGCTGAAATTCATCACCAACTTACAGAAGTTTATGGAGAAAAAGTTATCAGGGATGGAATGGTAAGAAAATGGGTTTGGCAATTCAATGATGGGCGAACCAATGTTCATAACGAAGCTCGCAGCGGGCGTCCATCGGTTGTGAGTAATGAATTGGTTGAAAAAGTGAATAAGAAAATTCGTGGAAACAGACGTTTTACAATAAGAATGCTTTCTGATGTATTCACAAATTTCAAAATCTCTTTTGCATGAGATTGTGGTTAATCACTTGAATTATCGCAACTTGTGTTCCCGTTGGGTTCCGAAAATGCTTACGGATGAACACAAAAAGAAGCGATTTGGCAGTGCATTGACTTTTCTCATGTGTTACAGTGATGAAGGAGACGAGTTCTTAAACAAGAAATTGTTACAGGTGATGAAACTTGGGTTTGTCGTGTCACTCTAGAGTCCAAACAACAGTCAATGGAGTGGAGACACTCACGATCCCCCAAAAAACAAAAGTTCAAAACAACTTTGTCGACAAGAACAATCATGTGCACTGTGTTCTGGGAAAGGAAGGGCATTCTGCTTGTTGATTTTCTACCCAGAGGGGAAACAATCAATGCAGAACAATATTGTGAAACACTGAGAAAACTTCGGCGTGCGATTCAGAACAAAAGACGTGGAATGCATTGTGAAGGCATTGTGTTGATCCATGACAACGCTCGTCCCCATTCTGCTGGTGCCACTCAAAACCTTATTTAAGAATTTGGTTGGGAGAAATTTGACCATCCACCTTACTGTCCTAATCTGGCACCCTCTGATTTCCACTTGTTTTTGCACTTGAAGTGGGATTTCGGAGGGCGCCGCTTTGACAGCGATCACGACGCTGAGACGGTGTTCGGCAATGGCTCTCGTCAATGGCGGCATCTTTCTATGAAAAGGGTATAGAAAAGTTGGTTCCTCACTACCACAAATGTCTAAACTATTTTGGAAACTATATGGAAAAATAGTTTAAGATATCCTCTTTCTTGTAGAAATAAATTTTGTTGAAAAAAAATTGTCTGCATGTTTTTTTCCAAAATGGTATTTACTTTCTGGACAAGCCTCTTAGCCTATGTTACTCAGATGTAGTGTACATTTTTTATTATTAAAACTATTTTTTCAATCGGTTCAGTAGTTCCAGAGATTACCGCCTACATACAAACAAACAAATTTTACCTCTTTATAATATTAGTATAGATTTACAATTGTAAGTTAAATGTAATAAATACTACAAAGATTAAAACACCGATATTCATTTTTAAACACCCGGTATTACCCTGAAATTATTTTGAGTTAGCTTCCTATTTTTAAATTTACCTCAAGTAATATTTGTTTTATCGGGGAGTTCAAGTTAATGCGGTTTGCTTAATATGTACTGCAAGTACAAAATTTGTTGGCATTAATAAAAGATAAGTTCACTTAATGTTTTTTATAGGCGAAAAACCTGGGTGGTTATCATCGTCTATAAGTTCACTTAATCAACTTAATATAATTGTATAGAAGTGGAAAATTTATTTGTTAACTGAAAGGTTATCTAGAGGATTATGATCTGTTAAAAATAATGTTGGAATATAAAGATGGTAAGAAAATAACACGATGGATATTTGATGAGACTGGGCTGTAATAATTGTATTTGAACTCTTTAAGGAAAGGCCAGCGGGGCAAAGTGTGGGCTTGACCTTGAACTGGAACTGTAATGTGTAAAGAGAATGTACTTTCCTTATAAACAAACTATACCCATATTCATTTAAAACTATGTAGAAATAAGTGTAGCCTATTTTACTTTCTCACTATAACAGTATCGAGAAAGTTTAGTGATCACAAAAAAAATAGTTGTTGCGATTTTTGTGGAACTATCCGTTTTGTGGATACTGACTCCAAAAAAGTGGTTTTTTATCAAACATGTCAATTAGGCCTGTAAAGATGTACAAAAAATATTTTGAAAATTTTTGAAAAACAACCCCATTTTTGGCCAAAAAACCCAAAAAATAAGTTATAATTTTTTTTATACAAAAACGGCTCTAACGATTTTGATAAAATTTGGCTTATTTGTAGCCCTTAATGTACTCTACCATATGCAAAAAACCGCATCTTTATAAAAATTCTCGTTTAGCTAATAATAACTGATTTTTTGGGGGTTTTTGGCCAGAAAGAAGGTTGTTTTTCAAAAAATTTCAAATCCTTGTATCGTGCATCTATTGTGCCGTTATTTAAATAGCGCGCCACGATTTAAATAAAAAATCCTTTCTCTGATCGAACTTAACTGTTTCCCTGCCCAATACACTGAACACCTGCGGTACCTAGCGGATTGAAGACGTAACTCAGCAACAGCTGTGATCCGTCAAGTGTCGTCCTCTAGTGGACTGGCATCCAATGCGTAGATTCGTCAACCATCCACATAAGCGCTAGCCATATCCTAAGTTGAGAGAAGCCATTTTATGTCATTATTCATTGCTAGAAAATGACTTCGTTACAAAAAAAAAGTTGTCTGCTTGCGTAATGTCGGGAAGTGTTTGTGCATAAGTCATTTTAAATTAAATAACGTTAACACCAACAATGTGAGTGTATTAAATTAACTTCCCGATCTTTGAAAGTTTATAAATATAAAAGAAACCGACATGTGTAATTCTAAATAGCTTCCAACCCAGGTAAGAGTTAGTGCTTCCATTTATTTAACCACTTGGTTTATTCATTGTATTTCACTTGTGTAAAATAATTTTAAATAATAAACTAGACAATGTCACTTACCTTAAGAAAGCCTTTCTATTCAAAATCAGCCAATTAAAAGTACAATCAATTTAATTGTTTTAGCCTAATTAACAAGTTAACTTTAATTAAGAAAGTAAAGTATTTTATTTGGTGTTTTGTTTCATTTGAAGTGTTTACAATAAATTTCACTTCAATAATTTCTGTGCAAATGTATTCAAGAAAAATTAACGTTCATGGCAAATTTCTTTGAGAATTATTTAATTAGCTTGACTTAGTAAATTATCAGAGCTTAACCTTATACTGTGGAAACAGGCAACTTCAAAATGTGTCAGAGCTTGTTAAACTTTGTATTACCTTGATTGCAATGAAAATGAAACTTAACTAAAACAGATGTTTTTCCAACAGTGTAATCTGGGTTCAACTTTAACATTACAATTCCACTCCAACTTTAATTAGTCAACTTAGACTTCCAGTGCACAACATCTGATTTCAAAGCAAGTTTATATCTACAATGTATATTAATTACAATAGACAATTTCACCAGTTTTAATTCTGCAGCATAAACCATATTACAAAGTCTTACTGTTTTGAACTATGTTATATTTACAATTGCCAAGCTATTTATTTAACCTTCACTTTCTGGAGGAAGTGTAAGGTGATTTTTATTTTTTTGCAATATATTTTTGTTTAGGCTGAATAATTAAGTACAAGGCTTATTTAATAAATAATTGGGTGGAATAGCATGCCAATTTAGAGATTCCAATCCTCAAAGGATTATATTTCTGAATTAACCAAGTGATATCACAACCTTTTCCAAATTTAACTATATAATGTTTTTTAAATTCATTTTTTTTAATTTTAAATAATTATAATTAATACTGGCCAGATAGACTTAAGATTTAGGCTAGTCTGCCTATTGTTATATTTAAGCTAAAATCTCATTTGTGTTCAAGTAGACACACCTGTGCCAATTGTTATAATTGTACTTAATCTTTTAATCTTATGGTAAATTAAATTTTGAATAAATGAAAACGGGTGGGTTTTGTGAATAAAATTTTTTTGGGGAGGGTTATTTAATAAATATTGTATTTCATTAAGGGGCATATCATTTTTCTATATTTTATTGTTAAGGGCATATAAATTAAATTTCATAATTGTTTTCTAACTGAGAAATAAATCAGTTTCATTAACTTTGAGTTAACATTTATTTGTAAATGATAAACCAAGTGTCAAAAGGGTAATATTTCAATTTGAGGTAAGTGCAATCAAACATTTCATTTGATTAGGGAATTTGACATGTACCATCTGCCTGCCCAGTACGTCTTCCAAAATTTACTGTAGGTGGTACACTATACAGTATACAGGCCTAATTGACATGTTTGGTGCAAATTTGTTCGAAATCGATTGAATAGTTTTCTCTCTAACTAATAATAATAAATATTTATTAGTTACTCTCCTACTTTAATGTATCCCCTCTCCTACTTTAATGCAATAATTATGAAGTCACACTGAATCTATTTTAATAATTTAAATATGTTTGTGAGAAAGTATGTGCCACTTTCTGGTACTGTTTATGTAAAGTTAAGGTTCCTACTTCCAATTAAAACAAGTCTTATAGTTATTACATTTCAGTAAATATAATCATATTGTAGTGCAATTTTTCTACATGAATAACATATAATATAAAGCTGATTTCACCCATCATCTGTAATACGCAAACCCAGTGTAGATTATAGCTTGGGGTTATGTTTACAACTTCAATCGTTATAATTTCTTGTGAAGTTGATTTTTTTTAAATATGAGTTATAGAATTAATGTATGCTGTAATAATATGTTATAATATTTGCTTTGAGGTTTATATATGTACAACACTTTATATAAGTACAACACTTTAACACTTTATATAAGTTCAACCTTTTATCATCAATATATTTGTTTATATAAATTTAAAGAAGAGATATATTGTTTAACTTTGGAAACATTTACACATCTTTGTATAACATATAAACATATTTGATTATTAATTATTCTTTACTATAACATTAATAACTTCTAAATCATTTGATCTATCAATATGAAATAAAAAACAATTAAAAGATAGTATTTTTATCTTTCTTTAAATATATAACAACTATGTAAATAAAAATGTTTAACAAATAGGCTTACAGTTTTACAATCCTTATTATTGTACTTATTTACCGAGTTAAAAATCTCCGTCAGCATAGTTATGTAGGCCTTAATGTTGCTTTTTAATATTTTGTTTTTTAAATTATGTATTTCTGATGTGTATCTAATTAATCAGCCTGTGATTTTTCATGGGGCTTACTACTTCAATTATAATTTTTGTTAATTAGAAACAATAAAAACAATCAATCAAAACAGAACTAATCAAACTCCAAATTCCTAATTGTTTTCCTGTTGTTTGTCTTTATCTTATCTCTGTTTATTTGTTTTCATTGCAGGAGTTTGAGAGGTCAAGAGCGTTTCTTTATTTAAATGAAATCAAACGAAGATTCAAATCCACTTACGGCAATAGAGTAGAAACTGCTATTGCATACGCAATGAATACAGAGTTTTCTCCCATCTTGGCTAATGAAATGGTAAGTTGTGGCACTTGTTATTTACCACAAGTAACCGACCTGACAAAGAAAACTCAAAATTTAAGAATAAATCTCTTTATTTCTTAACATAGTTTCCTTTTAGCTCAATTCACTTTTCCCTGTGAAGCTTTGACACCCTGTTTATAGTGAGAACTTTCGAGCTCCTCAAAATACCAATTAACCGCAGCCTTAACCTCTTCATTGTTCGCAAATCTTTTACCGCCAGGCCATTTCTTTAAGTTTGGAAAGAGACAGTAATCCAAGTGGGCTAAATCTGGTGAATAAGGTGCATGACGAAGTAAATCAAACTTAACTCATTGATTTTGGCCCATGTGATCACGGAAGTGTGAACAGGTGCATTGTCTTGATGAAATAACACTTTCTTTTTCTCGATTTTATTTCTCAAACACTGCAATATGTTCGCATAGTATTCACCGTTGATTGTTTTCCCCTTTTGAAGATAATCAATAAAAATTATTCCACGCATCACAAAAAACTGATACCATGGCCTTGCCAGCAGATGGAACTGTCTTTGATTTCTTTGGACTTGACTCTCCCCTTTCAGTCCATTGCTTTGACCGTTCCTTCGTCTAATTTGTGAAGTGATGGGCCCACTTAATTAATTAAATACTGTTTACACAAAAATATAATTTGATGTACTAAACAAATTTTGGATTTATTGCAGAAACACTACTCAGAATCTCGTGATATTGATACTATTTCCCGAGTACATGGTGAGCTAGACGAGCTAAAAGACATAATGGTTCGAAATATAGGTAAGTACGTAGTGAATAAAATTACAAGAATTAATTGTAAGAACAGTATTTATGTAGTTTGATATAAGCATGTATTTAGTAAATTTGAGGTGTGATCAAGAAATACTCTGAATTATAGTAGAAACTGCTGATGCTACATCCATTGTTATATGACCAATAGCATGGTCTGTTGAGACAGGCAGTGTCAATGTTGATCACATTCTGATGGGATAGTCAAATACTTTTTCTAATCGAATAATTTATTCGAATAGAAAAAAAATCAAATAGTTATTCAAAATAATTTCATTCGAATGAAAACTAGATGTATGCGTTAAATGAATTGTCTCTTGTAAGAGTATTCGAATAATAATACTGTGGTACAGTTTAGGATTCTTGGAATCGGTAAATATGCCAGTCACTGGGAGGCGGGAAGTTTTTCCTGGAATCTAACAAATATAAAGTAAATATTGTTCCTCACGTGATCCATTCCCATTAGTTTTAGTACGAATGATTTTATTTAGTGTGATTCTGTCTTTTCGCGAGTAACTGTGCTTAGTTTATTAGTTTCTTTGATTTTTTGTAATATTTTATTTTTAATTCATTCTTATTTCATCAAAGTAAAAAATATATATTTTCTTGAATGTGAATATATTTGTATTTTAGCAATCGGTATAAAATAATATATATGTATACGTATTATACAAATTTCGGAAATGTTACGGTTTGTAAATAGATAAGTAGGTAAGAAAATGGATTATTAAAAAAACATTCAAACAAATTTAAGACTAAACATTAGTTTTAAATCAGCTAATTAATTAAAACAGAAAGAAAACTAAAAATCCATTCATTTGAATATTCTGGTATACGTCTTAAACTATTCATGCCACAAATTATTCATATATGTACCAAACAATCAAATAATAATTGTATGTAAACCATGCTAGTAACTTTTCGATTGCTTAGTCATTTGAATAATTCTATACTATTAGAATAAAACAATATAATCGAATAATAGCCCATCACTAGTTCTGACTTGTCAGTCAGCTTCCAGAGGCGCTAGAGTGAGGATGGATTTCTAACAACGTATTAATGTTAAGTTTTGTTTCAAGTCGTAAAAAAGTGCCAAAGAAGCTCATGAAATGTTAAAATCGTTGTTTGTCGACAATGTGGTAATTCTGAAGACTGTGCAAGTAGTATGAGCGATTTAAAAGCGGAAATTAGTCAGTTAAAGACAAGGAACGGTCGGGCATAGTCATTCGCATGTTTGAAAGAACAAATTGGCCAAACTTGTTCTTTCAAACATGCGAATGATTATTCAAGAGCTTACCGAAGAACTTAACATCTTGTATGGTTAAGCATGGAAAGCATTTTAATTGATGATTTGTAAATGAGACAGTGAGTGCAAAATTTGTTCCCAGACTTTTGACTGATGAACAGAAGGAAAATCGGGTCTCATTCTGCACGGAATTGAAGGATCGTCTTCATGCAGATCTGGACTTCACGGGCAAAATTTTAGCTGGAGATGAAAAGTTGGGGCTAAGACGGAAATTCAGAGTTGGAAAATGGAAAACCAGTAACTTCCCTCGCCTAAAAAGGCTCGTCAGTCATCGATAATGAGGGCATAGTGCAATGAGAGTTTGTTCCAAGTGAAACCACTACTGTAAACTCTGACTTTTACAAGGGGGGTTAGAAATTAAGAGGTTAATTAATAAGGACATAAGTTTAGTTTTAAATGAACAGATAGATTTAAGCAATTCGCCACTTCTACAACCGTTGTTATTGACCAGTTCGATTCCTCCCCCATCCCTAACCTAACGGTATTTTGGCCTACCTGTACCCAACTGCTGTGTGTTGGATTTTTTCTTGTTCCTTTAGTCTTTAATTTGCCTTCGATAATGCCGTAGCTGGCGAAACCTAGGTCTGCACGGCACATTAAAGATTTGTGAAACATTACAAAAAGTTTTCATTTATTTATCCTACCAATATATTACAAGTAGCAGGAAATTTAATTATTATTATTATTGTTTGTTTAATACTCACAACTGGATCACTAAATAATTCAAATATACATTTAGGTGCACTAAAGAACATTAAAAAATCGAAAAACGAATTTTAAATTCACCAGTAAACAAATCATACGAATGACAACTAATCTGCACCGTTAGATTACATCAGCTGTCAGATCAGCTGGCATCTTTAAATCATTTTAAAAATTTCAATAAGCACTTATAATGATTAAATTAAGGCTTACACTAATAGATTATATTGTTTTGTACACAAAAATGTCCAAGTTATATGTAAAAAGTTATTTACATAATTATAAGACTGAAATAATCTTGGCGCCATGGGATTTTACGCATACTTTTCAATCGACGATAGATCGTCGCTCTGGGACCCAAAGGGCTAGGAATGCTCCCGATGATCCTTAAATATTTTGTAATGGACGATAACATCATTTGACCTTGAACACACTTTTAAGCTGGGACAGACTTTCAGTTCACGCTTTCACTCTGTAATACCCTCTTATTTCAGAATTCAGATTGAATTTTCGTTCGTAAATTAGACTGTGTCGCTCTAGTTGAAATCATAAATATTAGGATATTGTATACGTAAAAATGAATAAAACGTAACACAATCCAGGTGTTTTACACAAAGCAGACAGGTCTTCGCTGGTAAAAAAAAACCCTAGAAACTGAGTGGGACTGTTGAGAAACTGAGTTGGTGCATGCGTGATATAAACATATGCATGCAGACATTTAAAAAATTGCCTCCGGAGCGATTCCAAAACTTACGCATTCTGGATGGATTTATGTGGCACATTTGATAAGTAGGGGAGCGATTTTTTGTCTGTCCGTCTGCTGCTGTGTGCGTTAGCCTTTAGGGTAAGCGGATTTATTCGTCTACAGCGATATCAGTTACAGTGGCTAGGTATCAACAAACCTTTATTACTGGTCATTGCAGTCAGCCATTTGAAGTTAGAAAAGTATGAAATCTTGAGAAACAGTAAAAGTGACGTTATCTGCCATCTAGTAGAAGTTTTGTGAATTAAATTTATTCCTATGATTTTAAATGAGCATTTGCTTATAAATTTGTCTACCGCAACAATTTTACTAATACCAGATGTACCCATTCAGCTGTACAGCTGATAAAATGTATAAAGACTTATACTACAAAACTAAATAAATATCAGTATCATTAAGTAACCATCACATGTTCTTATTTTTAGACAATGTGGCTATGAGAGGTGAAAGACTGGAATTACTTGTGAATAAGACGGAAAATTTGAGCGCTAGTTCTGTAACATTCAGAGCACAGAGTCGACATCTCCAACGCTCTCTTTTCTGGAAAAATGTGAAACTATATTTCATCATGGGTGCTGTAGGAGTGGTAAGTTTTGTAAACGGTTGTAATATCAGCAAAATTAGTTTGTATTTTGTGCAAATACTTTGCTCTAATTTGCATAGTTTTGTTTCAATGGTACTCGTCATTGTTATTCTTTATTTTAAGTCGTTTTAAGATGTAATTATTATCATTATTGTTGTGTAGTTTAAAGTTTTAAGATATTATTGTAAAATGTCTCATTGTGCAATCTGTGGTCATCCCAAGGTCAGGGACAAGTACCGTTATCCGCTGCTACCTGACGTTTTAAAATATCCATGATGTGGTCAATTCTGATAGGCTGATCTATCTGAGGAAGAGGAGAGAATATATCACAGTTTAGATTTATAAAAATATTTTTTTTACATACCGTAAGTTTAGATTTCTAGTCTGGCAGGTGATCTATGGACGCTGAGCGATTAGGCGATCCCTACTACTACCCACACACACACAAACTCTCACTCGATGCCTAGGTCCCGACTCTATTTAATGGCACTGAAAATTCCACTGTCTTACAACTTTTAATATTTACAACTTGAGGTTGTCGAGATAATTATTTTTGAAATCTTGACACGCAGGGGTTCCCCCTAGTATATTATAATTTAGTAAAATCATAACAAATATCTTAAACCGTTATGAAGTTCTTCACATTTACTTACATTCAAAATCTCATTAACCCTTTTGGCTCCTAGAACAGGCGAACCCCAACACAGCTCGTTTCTGTTCCTATCAAGTGTCGGGTGATGCCCGGTTTACACTATAAATTCATTTTATCGACAGAAAAGGTACTACACTCGCAGTTCTCTCGATATGTCCTTTATTTTGAAAATATTAAGTTGTTCTGATACTTTTTGAAGGCCCTGTAAAAAAAAATGTCCACCCATGGGTGTCCCTTGTTATTTTGAATTTTTTTTTTTATATTAATTAAAGCCAGGCACGGATCTAGGAACACATTTTAAGGGGAGCGGAATACTGGGGTCCGGGAAGTTTTTGAACCTTTAAACTGGCCATTTTACATGGTTTCAAGACTTATAAAATTACTTTTCTGATGGACAGTATTGCCATACTTAACAGAGTTTTCAACGAAAATCCAATTAGTTATCTTTTACGGATAACAAACTAGATTATGTAAATAATATGACATATTTTTGAACATGTTTATTTTGTGTTACAACCATTACAAAATGTTCCACCATATAAATTGAAAACGAGTTCTTTCACATTGAACCTTGACTAAAAACATAAAATACTTGATTTTTTTTTATAAAACAATCTAACCTCCTTTTTGATTTCTTAGCATATTGATCAATCTCTTTGTCTATATGTGGTACAATGTATAATCATCAGCACTTGACCAGTCAATTCCTCTTCTCCCATCCGTGAACGTATCCACGTCTTAACTATTCTTAAAGTCGAGAAAGACCGTTCCGCATTGGCAACACTTTATAAAAATATTTTTGTTTCATTAGTTAGACGCTGAACGATTGGGCGACCCCTACTATTACTACATAAACACTCTCACAGTGTTATGAAGAGTGTTATTGAATGTGTGACAAGAACACGCAGATGGGTGTTAATTGTAGGAAAAATATCTGAGTCACAATAATCTAGACTGGAAATTGCATTACTTGATTACTTGGAACTTGTGTCGATGAATCCAAGTATAAAGTTCACTTTTTCAATGCAATAAACAGTGGTAGGACGACCTTCTTTTTTCAGTTTTTGAGTTTGGGGGGCGGTCGCCCCCACCGCGCTTTTCTTGGGTTCGTGCCTGATTAAAGCAGTTGTTTTGTTATCGACTTCAACTTTTGGAATCACGACTAAATCACCGGAACTGTCAAGAGGAACTGGTGGTTTCCCGTCTACGCATTGACCATTCTATGCTATAACCTATGGGTTTCTGATGCTGCATTGGACCCGCCACTATGTCCGTACTGTTTACATTTTTTATCACTCGTGCTCTTTTAGAGTGTGTAAAATTAAAACTTGTCAACAGGAGGTTTCGCCTAATTACATTTAGATGGTGCTGGGTGTTACATGTTGATATGGTGTTAGAATTTCTGCATCGCTTGCAAGTGTTAGGTGATGCAGTAGAGTCCCCTCTAATGTCGATCCCGCTGGTCCGTACCGGATTTAAAACAAAGGTTTTACTAATTCTATGAGAATGTTTGAAGACCTCAGTTGGCTACGATTAGAAAATGCAGACAAAAATGTCTGTGCATGCATCCTGTTTTCCACTAATTGACTCACTCCCTACAACTGTTTTTAGAAAGTCTCTTTTGTTCCCTTCGATTTAGTTGTCGGATGATAACCACAAAATAAACTTGTATTATAGTAAACACCATATCGTGTGTTTTGTTGTTTTTAAGTACTGTTCAGTGCAAGTGTTTGTGCAAATGGTGACTAAACGGAAGAAAGTGATTGTAACAACTTAACAAAAACTTCAAACTTTGTTTAAACAATGTAATTTTATAGTCCGGTTAAAAACTTAGCGATTCCTTCCTTTTTAAAATTCTTAATTAAATTCCGTAGTGTTTGAATTAAAAATAAACTGCTGGAAAAGAAGTATTTTTGAAAAAAAAAAACATTTTATAAATTTACCCATCTTAAACTTTATTACGTCATTTTCAGGTGACGTTTAATCCGAACTTTCGGTGATCCGGACAGGGTCCGTCCCATCTAGCCCGGATTAGCCGGGCTCTACTGTATCTAGATATGTATGTTGTTTCTTATTTAGTTTTAGTAGTATGTTGTGGATTATTTGTTGTACTGGGTTTATGTGTGTGTTTTAATTGTTCAATTTATGAGAATTAAGATGCTCTTAACTTTCAGGTAGCGATGACCGCTCAGGCTTTTTAATCTAAAAAAAAGTTGTTTGGTTTTCTCTGCTTTTTAATATTTTATTTATTAATTAAAATATAACATAAATTACAATTAACACAACAAAACATTGTCAAAAAGTATTAATTTTTTCTGCATTTTTCAGGTGATATTGTACCTTATTATCTCAATGTCTTGTGGCAGCCTCACCTGGTCCGGATGTTTCGCTTGAGTCGCAAAACGATCTCTACATACATATCCTACAATGTTATTATCTTTATACTATTATTTTGCATGCACTTTTTTTATACATATGTTATTTAGCTTTATTTTGATTTGTATATAATGTTGAAATACAGTTTTAAAAAGTTATTATTATTGAATCTATAAAGAAATTTGTTTTTGCTTTTCCGCTTATTTCCTTAATGTTTGTGAATTGAAAATGATTTGTACAGGCTGTGACAGACTGCCTGAGATGTATTTAATTGCGGGCAAACTGTTTGAGCTTGAAGTACAAAATATGTTGCAATCTTCTGAGAAAATATTTTTTCAAATTCGAGTCCTCAAAAGGGCATATTTTAACCTTTTGTGTTTTACATCTGTACATGTCCGTTCTTTTTTAAATCAATACTATTAACGCTATGTGTTATTTTTGTAAAGAAGCTGAATTACGAAAAAAAAATGTAACAGGCCATTGTTTACAAAAATCCACAACTTCCGTGTATGCAGTTTAGTTCGGTATGCGTCTCTATAGTTAACCTTGTTTGTGACTTTATGTTTTGATTCTTTTTTTACACATGTAATGGCTAAAAGTTTACAACATGTCAAAGATTCGTCAAACTTTGATCACAGTTTGATGAACCAATTATTTTGTCAAAGAATCGTCAAATTTCTTTGATCAAAAAATTTGATAGTGTAATGTGCTCCTTTGGTACAAAATATGATTTTGCCATGAAAATGTGTTACCAACAAGCAACCCTAAGAATTTTATAGAGTTTGTTGTTGTTATTAGAGTGTGAATCTATGGGTGTGAAGATCTGATGTGATTTGAATGGAAGTTAATTTGATGGGTATTTTGAATATTTTAAAAGAAGGCTATTTGCCTTAAAACAGCTATTCATTATCCTCAAATCATTGTCTAAGTTGAATTTTAATTAAAATTTGTTATTGCCATAGTTGCATCATCAGCAAACTGAATCAATTTAGAATGCATAAAATTTGGTGCATATCAATGATGTATATAATAAATAACAGAGGACCCAATATTGAACCCTGTGGTACACCATTTATATTTTTAAAGTATTTATTACTTCCATTAATTACTTGCCAAACAATTACTCTTTGGAAAGGACTGATGCTAACAAATCAAATCCTTAATTCCATAATAAGATAATTTCATTAGAAGTTGATCATAGTTTACACAACCAAATGCCCTTGACGGATCCAGAAATGCGCCAACTGAAAAATCTGATTTGTCCTTTGCACAGGTTATATAAATTACGTATATATACCTTCTTTTATATGTATAAAATCCGAACTAATAGAGACCGAACACTGTCCGTTTTAGCGGGAATTCTGAATAGGCGGATTTCATAAATAATATCAACGTATTGACATGTTAACGGGTAAACATTGTGCGGAGAAATCTGCTAATGTCAGCTATATTCAGCGTTGTTCGGCTTATGAACAGGTTCAGTGAAAGTAGAAAAAGAAAAGTATTTCCTTCGATGACTCATAGCGCAGAGACATTACCTACCCTTCTCCCTCCCGCCAAACATATTTATGAATCACTGCACTGAGCACTAGTCTAAGTCGTATCTAGTTCAGTGTTTACTCTAGGGACTTTGACAAACTGTGTGTTGCTTATTGCCAATTTATTGTAAATCTTTGTTCCAAGAGTGTTGAGTTACTTTACCGAGTCACTGTGTTTTTTTTATTCATGTTCGTAGTCGTTGACGTCAACTGTTAACATTAAACATGGCCAGTAAACAAAGTCATTCTTCGTGTACTTTAAAAGAAACACTTGAGTTTAATTTGAAAACTATTTAACTATTTTGCATAACAATAAATGTACAGTTTTTCACGAACATCTTTTTACTTTCTCCTGTTTTTTAAGTTTAAAAATCAGTATTTTTCCCGAACTCTGTTCGGAATAGGCGGATTTTCGGATTAGCGGGCTCTACTGTATATATTAGGTATGGATATTACAGGTATGCTATTCACTATGAAAGACTCAAATTTCGACATACAATCAGCACACATACAGGTTTTGAATGATATGGTACCATATTAGTATGATTTTCAAAATTGTTCTTGTACTTGTAATAAGTCCCCATTTTTGAAAACTCAGAAACCTTCGACAGACACCTACCTCAAAAATATGCTCGTTTGAGGTATCAAAACATTTTCTTAAGAATGTTGATATTCACATTAATGGGGTTAAAATTTATTGTGTATTTCTACTTACTTTTTCCTGCCAGCTAAGTACGATATGCACTGCTGGATAACCCGATATCCATTAAACACAGAGGATATAAGTACCCTAGACTAGAGAGAACCTTCCCGCCGACCCGGTTGGGTTTGACGTTGTATACTGAATTAGGACATGTTCATCCAGTCTCTCCACAAGCAGTTCACCGTGGCAGGGATTTGAATTAAAACTCTTTAACACGTTCACAGCTAAGGACGCACATGTGAGCTTGACACTGAACAGTGTGAGAAGCGGCCGACGCACAGTGCATTGCACGCCAACCCCATATTGGTGAGTATTTTCAATACATAGAGCATTACGTGCTTTGCACGTCAACCCCCTAAACGACCTTATAGCCCGTCTAGTTCCTCCAAAATCAATCAAAACATAAAACACCATAAAAGCGTTAGATCCACGTAACGGATTTTGGAGGGTTTGACCCCCTAACCCCCCCTGGCTGCGGCCTTGACCGTGGTGTCACATCTGTGAAAGTGGTAAAGATGTGCCTCACAGTTCGGGGTACACTTCTGGACATATATAGAGAGGCTGGGCTTAGTTGTAATCAACCCCTTCCATATATGGATAATATGGTCACTACAGTACAAAGAGATTAAAATGGGTTGCAACCCCCCTATACAATAAATACAGGATGTCCCATAAGTAAAGTGTCAAACTTCGGGAAATGGTTCTATGGGTAAAAATAAAATCAAGAATACAATCGGTTCCAAAAACGCTTTGTTTTCCAGATATCCGCCATTTTGTCTTTTTAACAAAATAATTTATTTCTAGAGAATGGTTTGACTGATTAAGTTCAAACTTTGCATTAAGTTAAACCTAATAATGATATAACTTAAGAAAAATAATCGATTCTTTCCAATCATGCGTTTAAAAATGGTGGCTGTTTGAAAATTCTAACCTAAATTACTCACAAACTGTATATTAAAACAAAAAATGTCAAGACACCTTTTTTGTAGCCCTTTTGATTCCCTATCGGACGGTGTAACTGTCAAAACAATCTATGAAGGAAAATAGCTTAGTTAAAGATAATGACATCAAATGTGCATACAATATTGTAGTATTTATTGTGTTGGTATAGGCGCCAGGTTGAACAAAAAAATTATCACACATAACTTAGCTATTATCCTTCATCGATTGTTTTGGCAGTTACACCATCCGATAGGGAATCAAAAGGGCTACAAATAAAAGGTGTCTTGTCATTTTTTGATAAAATGTACGGTTTTTGAGTAATTTAGGTTTGAAATGTTCAAATAGCCGCCATTTTGAAACACACGATTGGATATAATCGCTTATTTTTCTTAAAATAGATTATTATTAGGTTAAACTTGAAGTATGAACTCAATCAGTCAAACCATTCTCTAGAAATAAAATATTATTTTGTTAAGAATATAAAATGACGGATATGTGGAAAACAAAGCGTTTTTGGAAAAAATTGTGTTCTTGATTTTCTCTTTATTTTGACCCATAGAACCATTTCCCGAAGTTCGGCACTTTACTTATGGGACATCCTGTAGGTATAACTTTAACTAACTTCCTACAAGCTATAGTACTAAAATTGTGTAATATTATTCTTAAGTGATATACAAGAAAATTCCAATTCTATTACTTTAAGTAAAAGGAATGAAATGGAATAACTACCTCTAAAATGAAATAATCCATACACTTACTTTTTCTACATGCTCAAAATCTACTGAAATAATTTCACAAAAAATTTCAGAATTTACACATATTAGTACCAGGATTGTTTAGAGAATAAGGTCACTAAAATCAAAGAGATTAAAATGGGGTAGCTACTACAATAAAAATAAATTGCACTAAATTCCTACAAGCTATACAGTTTAATTTGTGTAATATTATTCTTAAATGATATAAAAAAACATTTGCAATTCAATTACTTAAGTCTAAGTAATGAAATGGGATAGCTACACTTAAAATTAAATACTGTAATAATAAAAATGGGATAGAAACCCATCTATACTATCTATACTAATATTATAAAGAGGTAAGGTTTGTTTGTTTATTTGTTTGTTTGTTTGTATGTAGGGGGTAATCTATGGCATTACTGAACCGATTGAAAAAATAGTTTTACTAATAAAAAGCTACACTATCCCTGAGTAACATAGGCTATGATTTATTTCGATAAAAACCTTTTTTTTATTTCAATATTTATAAATTTAATCCTACAAATTCTTAGGTTAGGACTAGAATGATAAACCAACACATGTGTTTACATTTTTATTACCATAAGCAACCAATTGAATGAAATAGCAGATAATTATATTAAATTTTCTCCAATATTTCCATTAACAGCTGATTCAAAATTTGAAGCAATTATTTTTGTATTTCTAGCTTTTAGGTTAGGATTTTAAAGAGTAGACCTGAGCCTTGATGGTTCTTTTAACCGTTATTATAACTGCTTTAAAATATAAGAAATAATTTAAATTGAACATTTAACATTATTTACCGTCTTAGTTTTGAGGTTATTATTAATCCTACACCTTTATTAAAAATAAAACATAACATATGTTTTTAGAAGGTTACGTTGGGGGTTGGCGTGCGGAGCACGCAGGGGTCTCCCCTAGTATAAAATAAATTGCATTAGCATTAAAAACCCAAACCCTATGTTTAATACCTGCGAGACCACCTGCCCTTATTAGCGAATTCCCATAGGAAAAATGAGCTATTGCAGTGGCCCTTATGGTAAGACCCAAGGTAGGGAGTAGCAAATGAGCACCGATCATGGTCCCCAGAACACGTTTTGGGGTGTCATTAAAAATCATATATATATGTGTTCGCACTATAGCGACCACATTTTAAGTCCGATTTGGTTCAAATTTGGTACACATGTTGGTTGTCTATGTCGCTCGGACGAGTTCGTTAGCCAAAAAACCCAACAACCGGAAGTACGTTTTTTGACCGGAAGTAACTATATTTTGAGATTTTTGCTACGAGAATGAATTTGTTTTAGAGTTTTTTCTACATACATAAATGCAGGATGTTATTCTGCACATTTTGTTTTTTTACGCGACCTTATAGCTCGCTTGGTTCCCCCAAAATCGATCAAATCGTGAAATACCATAAAAGTACCCCGTTCAAAGCAATGCGATGGATTCTACCGTGGGGTTGGTGTGCGAAGCACGCAGTGCATTCCGTATTGAAGATACTCAAAATTTGGGGGTTGGCGTGCGAGGCATCGTGTATTGAAAATACTCCTAATATACAGAATGACGTACGAACCATTTTTCAGCTATTCAGCACCGTCGTGTATAGACCTATTTCCCAAATTGTTGGTCAAAACCCTAAAACATAGGCCTATAAACTTAATTTTGGAAATTTGCTCAACTCACGTCAGCAGTTCTGCTGCGTGGTCGAATTATTATTAATATATCTTATTTTAACCAAAAGTAAGTTAAAATAAATTTTTAATGCACTCATTTAAATTGAGTTCATTAATTTAATCTAAGTAGGCTACTTATATATTTATGTACTTAAATCGAGCAATAGCGAAGCATTGCCAGGTCCACTAGTAATAGGCCATTTGCAGTGCTTCTAAAAAAGGCAAATGTGGACAAAACGTGCGAACTCCGAAATTTTTGCATAAATCGCTTTCAAATGGGCTCAATAGTAAGCCCCTAAGTTTCCCCGAATATAACCTTGAGCTTTTTTTGTTATCAACAATTATATATATGCAATTACGGTTTTTTGGAAATAACTCAAAAAGTATAATAGGTAGCAAAAAAATAGCCATATACTTTTTTGTGAGGAATTTTCATCCACGTAGTTTGAAATAAACGAAATTTAAATAGCTTGTCGTAATAAAAAGTTATTAACAAAAAACCCTTTTGTAATTTACAATTAAATTACGTGGCCCCTGTTTGGCCTAGGAACATGAGGTTTTCGATTAAAGATGGATATTTTGATGTAGTTTAAGCCCACACATTTGTTTTTATGTATTCCCAAAATTTGTGCCGAAAACTCAAAAAAACTAACTTTTTTTTAATGTACTCGCTGCTGACGAACAATTGACCGATTTTGATGTTTCAGGTCTTAAACTCTTCATAAGATTTTATATTTTTATAATCATATGGTTTTGTATTTTTAACAATTTTTAAAGTACTTTATTTTTACCGTTTTGTTGAAAAAACGCGTTCTTTCTGCAAATGAAAGAAGAATTACATTCAAGCATTTCAAAAAAAGAAATATCCCGATAGCTCAAACAGGGCACATTTTATGGGCCTTTTTGCGTTTGGTGCCGCTGCTCCGCATAGACACAATATTTCGGAAAAGTAAAAAAAAAACAATAAGAATCAGTAAGATTTGAACTTTCATAATCAATTTGAATATAATTTTTAAAATTCATAGCGATCAAGTATCCGCGAGTTAATTACAGCGCGGATAAAATAATGCATTATTATAATAATAATTACCGAGCGACAGCAATATAGCTCGCATGGCGGAGGGAAGGTGCACGCTGATTGGCCGGGACGCTCGAAGGCGCGCTTGTTTAAATAATTTATCACCCGGTAAAGTATATTAGTCGTCCTTAAATAATTATTATTTTTATACTTTTTTATAAAAAATAATCAGGATTTTTGTATAGGAATGTATGGTATTGCTATAATAAATTAATTATACAAATTTACACGTACATTTTCATATTACACATTTCATTTTGTCTTACAACTTATTTTTTGCAATGCAAAAAATTGCACGAATGTTGGAATATTAATGCAATCTTTTTCGCTTTTGCGGTGTGTGATCGGCCACTGCAATGGGAGGAGTCACTAGACCAATATTTTCGTCTTCATCCTCCAAAGACGAACAATACTCCGAAATATCTGATTCAATGTCATCGTCATTTATTTCTGAAGGATTGTCGGTAAAAATATAATCGACCCTTTTGATTATCGGAATATCATCCAGTAAATCACATTCCAGGGGCTCTATTTCGTCATTCGTGATATTTTTTCCATCGCAAAAATTACAAATTGATGTACATTTTAAACCTAATTTTCTGCACGAACATCTAGAACAATATTTACATGTGCAGGGAATGAGTTTTAATATTTCGTCGGGGTCGGGTACTAGTTGCTTATTCCCATACACTGGGATTAATCCGTTCGGATATACTTCCCAACCCCATTCTAATGGGTTGAGAAAATTTCCCTCTCAAAATATATATGTGCTATATATATATAGCATATGTGAATATAGCTATATATTATCAGATTTCACGTACATATAAAAAACAGATCCGAGACTCGAGCAGGAACAGGCATATCCGAGCGCCCCGGCCAATCAGCGTGCATCTTATCGCCGCCACGCGAGCGGTCGTTGTCGCGCGGTAATACATTATTTTATTCGCGTTTTTTTTAACTCGCGGATACTCGATCGCTATGAATTTTAAAAATTATATTAAAATTGTTTATAAAAGTTCAAATCTTACTGATTTTTATTGTTTTTGTACTTTTCCGAAATATTGTGTCTATGCGGAGCAGCGGCACCAAACGCAAAAAGGCCCATAAAATGTGCCTTTTTATTTTATTTATTTTATTTTATTTTATTTTTAATTTCCCGCTAAGAAAAATGAAAATTTTCTACAATCGGGAAGTTATTGGTTTCACCCCGTTTTTTTTCGAAAATCGAGTATTCATCAGATCTCGACGTTTTGAGGTCCTAGGAATCTTCCCTGACCACTCCCGAGAGGGTGTCACCCTGTCTGTATGTATGTGTGTGTGTATGTAAGTATGTGACCCGCTTATAACTTTTGAACGGCTTAACCGATTGGATCCTACCAAACGGCGTTCTAAAGAGTTCCATCAAACTTAGATTTCCTGAAAATTTCAACTAATTCGGACCGGTAGGTTCTGAGAAATTTCGAAAAAACTAAGAAATAAATTTTTTTCAAATCAGGTTTTTTTGGAATAACTTTTAAACGGCTTTACCGATCAATTCCAAAAT
>JAGFPH010008689.1:35331-53321 GCA_018207615.1 Philaenus spumarius
AAAAATAGTGTTTGTTGTAATTAAACTTAGCGGGAAGTTACATGGATGGCCTTTAGGGTCAACCGTTTTCCAAATTTATCTATTTATTTATATTTTATTATTTATATTTTATTTTATTATTCATGATCTATGGTGATATTAAAAATACATGTGTAGGCGTACCCACGGATACTAGACATATTTCTTGAGAATTAATGGTTTAATTTTATACATCAATGGTTTTTTAATAGCCTATATTAATTTTTGGTTTAGGAAATTAGTCCAGAGTGGTTTTCAGCTATTCAAAATAACCCATGATATCCTCATAATGATAATCTCATAAACGAAAAATTCTATTTGTTCTAGAATTTATTAATTCTAATACATTTATCAAGCTTTAGGGTAGAACCATTCAGCATGAGTCATTCTGATTACGCTGAAATGTGTCTACAACAATCAACTTTACTTACCTCTCCTTCCACTTCTCGTGATAAACATAACTTACATCATTTTGGCGTTGTTGCGCGATGCGTTGTGCGCAGTAGGTTATTAGGCTGCTTTAGTACAAAACAAACTGAATTAATCGTATTTTCGTATTCTAACTTCTGTAGTGTGAAAAGGTTGTTTGTACGTTTGTACTACAGGTGAGTTTGTTGTACATTATTCATTCGTTTTTATAATAGAGAAATGTAGTTTTATTTTGTGTGAATTGTGTACAGTCTAGAGTTTGCAGTTTGTAGAATATTTTAAAAGTAAATTGAAATAAATTGAGGTTAGGCCTATAGAATAGTTTTTAACTCGTGTACAATTCGAACTGTACAAATACTGTATTGTTCGATTATACGGGTTTTTATTTTAATAAGAAACGTTTAAAACTCCATGAAGTACCCCAATGTAAAAGAATAATTTACAGGCAAATTATAGTATTAAATAAAAGCTTTTCTAGCGTATTTTCAAAACGTTCGACATTATTTTACTGTTAAAACTAGCCTATTATTGGTACAAATATTTCCCTTTCAGCAATTATTACCTGTATTGACCCTAAAATATAAACAAATTTAACATATTTATATAATAGGCTAATTATGGATAAGTTATTAATGTTTTGTGCGAATGTCAGCACATTCAATACGCCTAAGTTACTGCTACAACTCTTCCTTATTAAAAATTAGTGTAAATGTTTTGTCTAATAGGCCTACCTTCTAACTTTTTATTAGAAATTTTAAATTATTGTATTTATTTGAAGGGAGAAGATGATTTTGTCTTCAGCAGCCTAGTAGGTTTGCGCTAACCTTTCTTTGTGGTGAATAAGTACGGTAGGCTATTGAAGTAAAGTTGGTCTGAAAAAACATTGTAAGCTTAAATTAATAAATTCATTGTTTTACAGTCAACTTACTACATGTTTAAAGTAAAAATTTTCTTATTTTTGTCCGCATGTGCCTAATGTTAAACATTTTTCCTTTCCAGTTATATAGTTCTTGTGAACGTTCTTAACATTAATTATGCAATTTCATCTTATCTGTAATATTAAAATGAGATATTCAGGGTGTTCCTAATGTAGGCTACTTTGTGAACGGAAACAGTAATACGCTTTGAGAGTAGGCCTAAAGTAAAAAGTTCTTATAAACATATGCAGGGATGTACTACTTGGTTCCCAGATATCTGCAATTAATTTCGTTCACAAAATGTTTATCCTAAAACGGTTTGGCGGATTTAGTTGAAACTTGCCCTGGTAACTAATAAGGTAGAAAACAATTTTGAAACCCGTAACCAACCTAATGCTATAGGCTAACCCGTTTCAAAACGCCGGCTACTTACAATTTTTAATAATTCGATCACGTAGCCGATGGGAGTTGAGCGAATTTCCTAAATTAAGTTTATTATATGCTTTATAGCCCGTCTCAACTTAAGTTGAGGCAAGGAGGGTGGGTAATTAGGGTCGGTCTCAACCGTCATAAAACTGACCCTTATTAACAATGAATACTTAAATGTTTAAACATTTAAGTATTCATTGTTATTAATGCCGCCTGAGTGAACCTGTAGGACATTCTAGTATAAAATTGCAATTCAGTATGTCTTATTAAAGTCAAAATGAAAAAACGATATCATATTTCGTTTCATGATACTTTCCTGATAATTTTGATACCAAATTTGATTACATTTGGCCAACTTTGAGCTGTACTAGCATTATAAACTTTCTTAGTTGAATTAAGTAACATTACTAACATGGTTTACAACAATAAAGCCACAAAAATGTACTAGAGAAGTTCATATTTAAATATGTAACAAATAATCATTATTTGAGAAAAAAACTCGATACTGTATCGTTATTTACCATACTAGCCTACAAACAATTGTGTGTTTGTACCATGTTAATCGGCCGACGGGGGCGCTACCCTGTCCGCCATATTGAATCTGATTCCCATAAGAGCAATGCTACAAAATAAGTAATTTTTTCTGTTAATTTGTGGAATAAATTTAAAAATTTGGTTTCATTTTGAAGTACTGTCATATGCGGATGTTGATTGCTAAATACATTTTCAAAAACTGTTTTATTGTTTTCATAAACATAGCCTATGATATAAATAGTAAAAAACAGTAAACTTTATTATTTTTTTACTCAGTTGCAAAAAGAGATATTGCACAAAATCTTAGCAATCAACACCCACAATCTATTTTACTTTAAGGAAAAAATACAGCTTTCGTTTTTTGACAAAAACAACACAAAAATATGCTTAATAGTGAAGGTATGTTTTGGTTTATTTAACATTGAAATTGGTAGCCAACATCGCTGTTTTGAATGTAGGGAGCCGAGACTTGAAGTGTTGTAATTGTTTTTTTTGTCAGTACAACAAATTACAAAATTAAGCTCCGAAACGCAGAGAGAAAGTTTTGTCAGTACAACAAATTACAAAATTAAGCTCCGAAACGCAGAGAGAAAGTTTTAACTATCCCATATGGTAATTATAATATGTTATTACTATTTATTATTATTATTATGTTGCGTTAATTAATGCAATATAATTAATACCGCTTTATCATTAATAATAAAAATTTAATTTAGTAATTTCTTGTATTGAAAAACAACAGTTACAACACTTTAAGTCGGCCGATTAACATGGGACAAACACACAATTGTTTATATTATGATAAATAACGATACAGTATCGAATTTTTTCTCAAATAATGATTATTTATTACATTTTTAAATATAAACTTCTCTAGTACATTTTTGTGGCTTTATTGTTGTAAACCATATTAGTAGCAACTAAGAAATTTTATAATGCTAGTACAGCTCAAAGTTGGCCAAATGTAATCAAATTTGGTATCAAAATTATCAGGAAAGTATCATGAAACGAAATATGATATGGTTTTTTCATTTTCAATTAAGACATACAGAATTGAAATTGTATACTAGAGTGTTCTACAGGTTCACTCAGGCGGCATTAATTAGGGTCAGTTTTATGACTGTTGAGACCGACCCTAATTACCCACCCTCTTGCCTTAACTTAAACCTGAGACAGTTTCAACCAACTATTTGGGAAATTGGTCTACTCACGAAGGCCATGAATAGCTATAGTTCATTTCACCTCAGCGTGAGGCTAATAAAAATGACCGTAATAAAACCCTTACCCTTAGGCCTATTGTGCGACATCGGGGATGGGCACTTGTCGACTGCCTTTGTATTAGAGTTATTGCTGTTTGTCCCAGTGTCATTATGCAAACTTTTTTAATTGAAAGAAAAACTTAAAACAAAATATATCATTCGCTGTGTTTTGATCGCGTGATTATTTTTATACCAAATATGAAGGAAATCGGTTGATTTTGGGGAAGGCAAAGTAAATAGTTAAATCCTATGTGTTTTCAAATATTTTTTATCATCATGAATACGGAAATAAATTTACATTGAATAATGATGTTGAGTTTTATAAAAACCTCTTACTTACTACTGTACACAATAATCATCACATTATAGTGGCCTGACAGTTTTTTTGTTAATTAAATGCAGTATTAAAATATAGACATTAAGTAAAACTATTAAATAACTGTTCTATATACATCGAGCATAAAATACAATTAAAATTAAATACATCTTTATATTATAGACAAACAGAGCATGGGCTACACGAAAATATAAAATTACACATCTTATTGCAGTACATAGCACGGATAAAAATTAAACATAGGCTATTCCTTCTAGCTACTTGCACACTAAACAAAATTTTAATAGGCTATTTAGGGACAGGCGAAACAAGTACATCATTAATGATAGTCTATTATTTATCTTTAATTTAATTTATAAATTTAATATAATTTGACTAATACAGTATATTTAACGGAAATCTTGAAATTTCTTTGAACTATCTAGTTTTGTGAAAAATAGCTACTTTATTGGTTCATTAAGTTATTAGTCTAATGTGGTCAATAGAGTAATATTAGTTTATTTATTTCAATGACGTAGGTGTGCCATATAAATTTAATATATTCCCTTATAAGGACTTACGCTTATTTAATAATACTTGGGTTGATTTTGTTGTCAATTTTCAATGCCCAATGCCCAAATAAAGAGTAAAGTATTTTTTATGAGTTTTCAATTCAAAACATAAAGCCTTGGTTATTGTTTGATTAACGACAATGTTAAGCATGTCAGGCCACTATAAGGTGATGATTATTGTGTACAGTAGTAAGTAAGAGGTTTTTATAAAACTCAACATCTTTATTCAATGTAAATTTATTTCCGTATTCATGATGATAAAAAATATTTGAAAACACATAGGATTTAATTATTTACTTTTCCTTCCCCAAAATCAACCGATTTACTTCATATTTGGTATAAAAATAATCACGCGATCAAAACACAGCGAATGATATATTTTGTTTTAAGTTTTTCTTTCAATTAAAAAAGTTTGCATAATGGCACTGGGACAAACAGCAATAACTCTAATACAAAGGCAGACGACAAGTGCCCATCGCCGATGTCGCACAATAGGCCTGAGGGTAAGGGTTTTATTACGGTCATTTATATGGTCACCACCGAGATCGTCATGTCCGAGTTCGTCAGCCGTACTAATTAGGGTCGGCCTCAACCGTCATAAAACCGACCCTTATTAATGCCGCCTGAGTGAAAATGTAGGACACTCTAGTATAAAATGGCAATTCAGTATGTCTTAAGTCAAAATGAAAAAACGATATCATATTTCATTTCATGATATTTTCCAGATAATTTTGATACCAAATTTGATTACATTTGGCCAACTTTGAGCTGTACTAGCATTATAAACTTTCTTAGTAGAATCAACATTACTAATACGGTTTACAACAATAAAGCCACACAAATGTACTAGAGAAGTTCATATTTAAATCTACCTATACTAATATTATAAAGAGGTAAAGTTTGTTTTTTTGTTTTTTTTGTTTGTATGTATTGGGTAATATCTCTGGCATTACTGAACCGATTGAAAAAATAGTTTTACTAATAAAAAGCTACACTCTCCCTGAGTAACATAGGCTTTAATTCATTTCGATAAAAATCTTTTTTTATTTAAATATTTGTAAATTTAGTCAATATTTAGTAAATAAAAAAAAAACTAGAGGACTGACCTAAACTGTTTAGTCACAGTATGTTGCCGATAACAGTATAATTATAATACTGTATTTCGTCGTTATTATCACATTTATAATTAGAATGAGTTGCCTAAACTGTTCGTTTCTACTCAAAAAATTTCCATAACGAACTTTTTACATTTCAAAAATAGAGTTTAAAAAAATACAAATGTGCATGTTTGTTAATTAAAGCACGGACTTGTTGTTCGTGCGGATATAATAAATACAATAGTACAGCTGTCAGTTTGGTAGAACACCGTTAAATACACTCTTACAATTTAAGAATTTAATAAATATAACAACCAAATATTATCATGGAAACACAGGCATGACATACTCGGCGGGGCAGGTAGACGGGGGCAGGTAGACGGGTCGGTTTTATGACGGTTGAGGCCGACCCTAATTAGTATGTGACGAACTCGGACATGACGATCTCGGAGGACACGATTTATATTTGCCTCACGCTGAGGTGAAATGAACTATAGCCCCCCTTAGAAAATATCATACGGGCACCCATGCCGTCAGCGGTAAATAAACCGATCGTTTATTTTTCCGATCAATGTGTATGCTCTAATATTCTCCTTCGCGCCACTGTTGATAATATGATGGCGACGGCAAATAATCCGTGGCGGACGAAAACGCCGTGTGTGTTCCAGGCCGTAAATGTTCAATGTCATTATTTACGTACCGGTACCCTACGCAAGTAGTGCTGGTTTGTTGTTGGCGAGGGTTAGGATTCCATAATAAACATTTACAAATCTTCTTATGTTTTATAAAAACTGAAACTTCTCATTGTTTCTGAACAATCTTCGAATTGTTCTCATTTTAATTAATTCATATTAAATTTAATTTCTTAGTGGGGGCGCCCAGAAGTGGTCAGACATGTAGGCTATAAACTATATACCAGGTGTCTTAAAAGTCCCACCCTCCCCCTTTAACTTTTGTGTTTGTTAAAACAAACAAATATTCTTTGGGGAACGATACTAACTTAGCCCAAAGTATCTTTTGAAGCAATCGGAAATTTTGAGTGTCCCCTAAAAATGGGGAATTTTGGGGGCAACTCAAAATTTTTAAATGGGAAGTATGGTCATGTGATACCTTATTTTAAAGGTATATTTAAGACTAGGAAAATGACATAAAGAAAATAAAAATCGGACCACCCAAAACAAAATGGCGGCCCTAAACGTGTTGAAATAAATCGACATAAAGTTGCTAATATCTCGAAAAGGAAGAGATTTTAGAAAAGATTTCAAGAGGCAAAAAATGTTTATTTCAAAGTGCTTGACCTAAAATATTGCTTCCAAATCGATTTCATAAATTTTGATGTAGGAGTCGACTTAAAATTTACGAAATCGATTTGAAAGCAATTTTTTAGGTCAAGCACTTGAAGTGTCAATTTATTTCGACACGTTTAGGGCTGCCATTTTGTTTTGGGTGGTTCGATTTTTATTTTCTTTATGTAATTTTCCTAGTCTTAAATAGATATTTAAAATGAGATACCTATCACATGACCATACTTCCTATTTAAAAATTTTGAGTTGCCCCCAAAATCCCCCATTTTTAGGGGACACTCAAAATTTCCGATTGCTTCAAAAGACACTTTGGGCTAAGTTAGTATCGTTCCCCAAAGGATATTTGTTTGTTTTAACAAACACAAAAGTTAAAGGGGGAGGTTGGGACTTTTAAGACACCTGGTATAATATTAAGCAAAAATACTTAGGCCTAAAGTTACTACTAATTGAACTAAGAATAAGACTATTTACATAACATATTAACCATAATTAAAATTGAGCAGTCTATGAAAATAAAGTAAATCCTATTAAGAGATAAGTCTTTGATAAGTACATTTTTTAAAGGAAAGTAAAAGAAATTTAATAATAATTGGTATAGGTAGTTTAAAATATATATTTTAACCGTTCACCTTCGAAGATGACAACAATGTTATAAGAAGTAAATTAAGTAACATTCCATGAATAGGCCTGCAGTGTTCCAAGAAGTTAGTAAATACATTTTGACTCATATTTTTGTTGTTGTAGTCTGTATTAAAATAAAAGTCTTATTTTTAAAATCAAAAACAGCTGAATACATATGTAGTCATTAAAAATATTTGCATTAAAAAATCAGTTTATTCAAATTTGTTAATGTTTCTGGTGTGGGATGGCTGTAGTTTCTAGGTAAACCAAAACCTAAATGCGCTTTGATTATTTAAAAAAAAAATGTCGCTCTTTGAAGCAGGAAGAGAGGCTTATTATAAACTAATAAGGGTGTAAAACATTTCTGTTTTTAGCCAAACATTGAAGGAACACAATCACCTTCCACTAGTAACACCATAAGAACCACATCCTTCATCAGCAACATATGAAGACATGTCTTTCCCTTATAAGCAAGGTAGCTATCTTATGTTTCAATATGATGTACAATTAAATATGGGCTACTGACACCCATGGGAAAAGGGAGAAAATGTATTGAAGGAAGGAAAAATATAAATAATTCCATATAAATCTTATAGCTTAAATTAAAATTTTTGACTAAATGTTTGCCCAGTAGTAGTTAAACTCCGTTTAGAAAAAAAATAATATTCTACACTTGCAGTGACGTTGCCATGACTAATGTCACCTGGTGCAGGCAGTTTTTGTCACCCCTACTCCTAATCACCAGGAAGTTTACACCCCTCATGTGTCTAAATTTATGGACATTTTTTGCATTACTTTCTCAATCTTCCAAAATGAAAGATACATTTTTCAAATGTATTTTCTCAGCTAGAATGAAAAAATTTCTTAAATTTTACATTAAAAACATTGATAGACTCATGTGTAAATTGATAGGCTTAAAACAAAACTGCACACATTTACACAAAAATTTAATTCTTATAAAAAATTGTTTCGAAAGCAGTTTTATTCTGTATTTATTTCTATATTTATTAAAATAAATATAAAACAATTTTAATAATGATATTTATTTATTAAATAAAACATATATTTATTTATTAAAATATTGATATAAAGAATATCCAATATTACATATGTGTTTTGTTTCCCCCAAATCTAATACCTCTTTTTGAACTTTGGAAAAGACAGAATTTTTTATTACACTAATGGTTTTTATATTACAATCTAAATACAAATTTTAAGCCTACATCTTTTTATAGAATATTTTTTAAAGACACTTAACTTAAAAAGTTGTTTAACTAAAAAATTAACGCGTTAAAATAAACTGTAATAATATCAAACCTAGACTAAACATATAATTAATGGTTCTGTAGTCAGTGCTATGTTTAAAATTTAATAACGCAAACCTCGTCTTATTTTTACTTCAAAAGCTTTTACAAACTTTCTGCTCGGCAAACTTAGATATTAATATTATCAACATCAATATTTTAAGCTATAGAATTTTCAATGGAAAGGATAGCTAAACTGCAAAGTCATGCCTGGCTCATGGTGGATCCTTGGTAACTCTTTATAAGTTTGAGTTTTGAAAATCTTCTCTTACAAGCAGCTGCAGACACACAAGTAGTTAAAAAAAACCTAAAAGCTTAAGTCAAGTTTGAGAGTGAATCTCAAAAATCATACTCTAATATGATTCCAAAAATTTTAAACAAGTCCAATCTTTTGCTTGTGTTCTTGCTTCCCTGCTATAAACTACCTACAAAATGTTATTGTATTAATTACTAAAATGCGAGTAAGGAGATTTTTTATTTTACAGCCCTCTCGACTTGGAACCTGGTGCGGGTCGCATCCCCCGCACCCTCCGTGGGTCGCATCCCCCGCACCCTCCTTCCGTTAATGCCACTGTACTCATATGTTGTAAACTTCTCTGTGTTATCCATTCTCAGAAGATGTTAACATTACCGGAGTGTACTTGTAATCTGGTTTTACAATAAATTTCCATTAATAAAAATCCGCTGAACCTAGATGTTGTAGAAACATATTGCTTTGTGAATTCAGTTATGTAAATTTCTAAGTTTTATTTGGATGGGATGGCTGTAGTTTCTAGGAACCAAAACCGAAATGCACTTAAGATTATTTAAAAAAATTCATAATTGAGCAGGAAGAGAGGCTCAACGATTAATAGATTAATAATGGTGTGAAACATTTCTGTTTTTAGACAAACACATGATGAAGAAAAACATCAACTTCGACCACCATAAGCTCCATATCTTTCTTTAGTAACATATGAAGACGCTTATACACGGTCTTGGTCCTACAAATAATTAAGGTAAGTGATCTTATGTTTGTATATGATGTCGTAGAGACCACCAGAGAGGGGCCATTACCCTCGAGGGAAATAGGAAACAATATTTTGGAAAAGTTTAATAATTTGATTTAAATCTAATAGCTAGGGTTTGAAAGTTATAATTAAAGTAATGCAAAGTAATTTCATTTGTATTTACCAATCAATCTTATTGGTTTTCCTTTTGTTTTTAAGCTGTACATTAGTCAATCTATAGTAACTTTGTGGTAATTTTTGAGGCAGTGGGTGTATCATTATTTGATTACTTCAGCACTCCAAGAACACAGTAAATTAATATTTGTTCCATATTGCATTTGATTGTAGTCTTTATTTACAATAAAAGTTTTTTTTTAAAACAAGAACAGCTGAATATAGATGTAGCAGAAATATATCCCATTAATTATTCAATTACTGTACGTAGATTTAGTAACGTTTTGGCCGTGGTTTCTAGGTGAGGCAAAACCTAAATGCACTTTTGATTATTTTCAAAAAAATTATTTTGAGTAGCAGGAAGAGAGGCTCAGTGAATAATAGATTCAGGCCCGGATTTGTATTTTCTCCGCCCATGGGCATAAGACAAGCTGCCCCGCCCTCCCAGCACAATAATAGCAAAACCCAACTTGACCCAACTAACAATACAATTTAGAATTGTGTTAAGTTTGTTTCAATGTCTTTTCACTTCACTTACCCAGTTACTTAATTTGGAATTATTTTCTCTTCAGTTCCAGGACTATTATTTATTTTTGTGGGTGTAATTTTCTTTGCTCTTGGATATTTTAAATGAAACAGAATTACAATTTACTAAAAACGTGAGTTAAAAAAAAATTATCAAAACAAACATGTGTTAATTAGACTACATCTATATTTGTTGATTAATCAAACTTTACATGTCTAGCTTTCTTGTTGGCAGTCCTACTAAGAGAATATGACAGGTTTTGTTTAAATTACCGAAACTCTAATGCAGTGAAACTAAAAACTATTGGATAATAAAGTAACCGGATGGAACAAATAATCAAAACTTCTTTAGCATATTTCCAAATTTAAAATCTCTCCAAAAATTTGCCGCCCCCAAAATTTGCTGCTCTGGGCACGTGCCCACGTTGTCCATGACGTAAAAATCCGGAAGTGAATAGATTAATAATGGTGTGAAACTTCTCTGTTTTTAGAGACACATGTTGAAGAAACACCATCATCATTTTCGAGCAACAACATCATCTTCCAGCAACAACAACATCATCTTCCAGCAACAACACCTTCTTGCAGCACCAACAACTTCTTCCAGCAACGATAACATCGTCTTCCGGCACCAACATCGTGCACATCACATCCCTCATGGAATACGGCGTCTTTGACCTACAATATAGGTAAGCTATCTTAGGTTTTTTTCTATTTGATGCACAATTCTTTGCCTTCCTTATGGGCACTGCCAGAGAGATGGCTTTGCTTCTCTGGGAAAAAAGATCATCGAAGGAAGGAAAGAGTTGAATAATCTCATTTAAATCTAATAGCTTTGCTTTGAGTTAATATTAAAATACAGTGATGTAAATTATACAAATTTAGATTTGTACTTATTTTTTAGCTGGTGTGAATGCCAGTGATAGAATGTACAGGGGTGTGGTTAATGTAGGGTGTTTCTAGATCTCTATGATGTAAGAAGAGCAACCCTGGAGAATAGTCTTGCTCCCAAGCTCAAGGCTTGTGTGAGTACTCAGTGCTATATTAGTCTACTAGCTCATACTACTCAGTAATAAACTTCCCCAAAAATTATTACAATTGGGATCATATAAATCTCTTAAATATAGTCTTAGGAGATTGCTGTTGTCGGGGTCTTTTTACTCGGTGGAAGAGTTTCTACAATATGATTTTGGTAGCTCTGTCTGAGGGGGTGTCCTTTGCATCACTGTTGTGCTGGATAAATTATAGTGAGCTCTCGGGCATCTTGTTTTAGCTAAGTAATTTTAAATGTATTTATTTTTATTTCAATTTTATTATGTATTTGTTGTGTGAATTACTGTGTTATACTGTAGAGATTTGTAATTTTTAAGTGTTGATGTTATGTAAAGTTGACTAGAAGTATAATTTATAAATAGTTTTATGTGGACTCTTGCTATGCAAAAAGTTTGTAAGAAAGCATTAGAAATAAATTAAATGAAATGAAATATCACGTTTTTAGTTTGGTTCATAAGATTTGAATCCTATCTAAAATATTGTTTTATTTCTGTAGGCACGGTTGCAGGACAAATCCACCAATATTTTTTCTTCATTATTGCAACAAAAAAATACAAAAATAGACTCAACAACTTTGTTTATAAATCTTCCAATTTATACAGCTTTTTATCACCTGGGAATCCCTGTGTGGGAGTTTACAAACTGTTTCTAGAAATGTAAAGTTTCTATTTTATAAAGTACAAAATAAGATGCATGCGCTATAGAACTAGGAAATGATCTTGTAAGCAATGTCAAGGACAGTGAACATTTGTTCATTGTCTCTATATACGAGGCATGTCTAGAAAGTAAGTTCCTTTTGGTAATAAAATAAAGTCATGTACAGATGCAGGAAAACAATTTATTGCACAAAAATCTACAGTCCTTAAACTATTTGTCTATATAGCTTCCATAATTTCCCAGGCATTTGTCATAGCGTGGAACAAGTTTTTGTATGCCTTCTTCATAGAAGGTTGACGCCTGTGTTTTGAACACAGTTGTTGAAGCGTTGACCACCAAGGAAAGATTTCAGATGCAAAACAGATGGAAGTCACTAGGAGTGAGGACAGGGCTGTTAGGAGGATGGTCAAACAAGTTCCAGCCAAAGTCCTTTAGGAGTTTTTTTTTGTCTCATTCGCATTGTGTGGTCAAGCTTTGTCGTGTAAGAAAACAACACCTTTTGAGAGCATTATTCGGTGTTTGTTCTGTATTGCGCGGTGCAGTTTCTCATGTTTAGTCTCACAGTAGACTGCTTTATTGATTGTTTCACCTCGGGGCAAAAAATCAATCAGTAAAATGCCTCGTCTATCCCAAAACACGGTGCACATGACTTTTCGAGATGTCAAGATTGTCTTGGGTTTTTGTACTGCTGGGGACAAAGTGTGCCTAAATTCCATCGATTGCCGTTTAGTTTCAGGAGTGTCTTAACCAACCCAAGTTTCATTCTCTGTGACTATCTGAGACAGAAAGTTACCACCCTCGTTGTTGTAACGTGTCAAAAAATGAAGTGCACTGCCCATCCATGTTTTTTTTTGTTGTCCTGTAAGAATTTTGGACACCCAATATGAGAAAGTTTTCAAAAACCAAGTTATTAGTAATAATTTAATTAATTGATGATCATGAAATTTGCGGATATTTGGTAGAAAGAGCATCTTTTCGTGAACTGTACAAACGTTCATCAGTAACCAACGATGGACATCCACTTTGTTCTTTATTGTGCACTTGATCACGTCCTTCATTGAACCGTCAGACTCATCTTCTTACTGTTGAATCAGTCATTGCATTTTCTCCAAAAACCTTGCAAATGTGTCGATAAATATCAATAGTTTTAACGTTTGCATTCAGAAAACGAATCGCAGATCTCATTTAACGAGCGGCGGAATTTTCAATCAACTCTGACATTATAAACAAGCACTTCAAAGCGTGCACAATCAATAGCGACCTCAAAATGGTGTCATTTCCTTTACTCGAAGTGATGGAAACGGATGTGTGGAACTGCGATTGCCCCCCTGCAACGGATAAAATAGAAGCAAAACTTACTTTCTGGATATACCCTCGTATAATACACAGCAGTAAGGGCACAGCATTAAGGGTACATAGCAGTAAGAGCACAGCAGTAAGGGCACAGTTTTCATCTCTTACCAGGTCTTATTTTTTTCTGAGAAACTGGAAAAAATTTGTTTTCTGGATGTGCATATATATTTGTTTTTCGTCTGTACTACTTTTAGGAGGAAGAAGAATCAATGAAAAAAAAATATGAATTCTACTGTAACTTATCTTGGTTTTTGTTTTTCTGTTTCAGGTTCGAGTGTCGCAGCTCGGTGAGTCTTAGTTAAGCCCGACACGTCAGCTAAACTTGTCCCATCGCACCTTTGCTCTCCGCATGCTTTACGGAGGTCGGGGTTGTATTTTTGTGTACTTTTTCAGGTACGGAGAAGCCCATCGCATGTTAGTTTTAAGGTAGTGCCTCCCCGCCTCCGTGTCCCAACTAATTCACGATAAAGGTGTGATGGTGAACCCAAGAAATGTAATGAAATAGAAGTCGAACCCGTTCGTCTCGTTGTGATCGTTTTCGGTGTTTTATTATCGTAATCAATGTCGGTTTCACACTTTAACATTTACACAAATGTACTTATCACATTCTTACAAAAACACTTGCCTGCTTCTATTTCATTACGTTTCTTAAAGTGATTTGTTGTATTTTTCTTTCGAATTAAACATGTTTTCTGCAATTAAATTACACAGTTAGTAAAATCACAATCAGCTATTTACTTTAAAAGATTTAATTACAGCCGCAATTGTAACAATCTGTTAGTATACAACTAATAACAATAAGGAATTTAAAGCAAAATTACTTTTTAGTGCACATTAAATAAATATTGTTTAATACATGGTATTATAATAGTATGTTTCTTTAAATATCTCACAAACAAATTTAATAACTTTTAAATACCCTTTGTTTACGTTTAAAGACCTTTTATAAAATAAAATATCAAATAAAGATTAAAGAAAATTGATTGAACTTTAACTGCCACATCGGCTTTGCAGGTCAAACTAAAATTTTCCCTCACCCCATCTATTTCTACACATTACCAATTTAACACTGCTAAATTCCCTACTTTGTAGACTTTTACCAGGAATTAGACTTTTACTTTTAATCCGTAAACCAGGAATGTTTTCCACATTCATTAAATTCTAATCAAATTTTTTGACCAATGATTTTGTCATTTTACTTTATGTTGATTGTATGCATGGAATGCTTTTGAAATAATTTATGATGTACAAATAATCACCAAATACATCTTTTAGTGGTTTAGGCAAAGGATCAACTTGGATAAAACAGTTGTCTTCATGATTCTATTGCAGCTGTGGTTTTCAGTTTTAATATTGTCGTCCAGCGCCGTTCAATTTTCTGTTGTAACATACTTTGCAGAGGTGGATTTACTCTTCTATTGTTGTTCAGTGGCAGTTGGTGTTTTTTGTCGTAGATTTTGAGTTTGGATTTCGGTTTTACTTTTCTATTGTTGTCCATAGTCACTCGGTGTTTTTTATCGTAGTTTGTGAGTTTGGATTTTGCTTTGACTTTTCTATTGTTGTCCATTGTCACTCGGTGTTTTTTGTCATGCTTTGCAGCTTTGGAGTTTGGTTTCGTCATTGTTGGTGTTCATTGTTTTGTAGACGGTTCACATTCGTTTTCATGGTTTGTTCGATTTTCTCCGATAGTAGATTTAGTGTTTATTTTGTACACATAATATGTTCAGTGTTTGCCTTTAAGTTCATAAATACTTGACTGCATAAAGGTGACAAAATCATTTACAGCTTTTATAACATATGATATTTAAATGTTCAGCTCTTTGGTTGAGATGTGTACAAACTTTCAGTAAAACATCAATTCAGAAGCTGACAATACACAGAGGTCGATTAAAATTTAAATTAACTTCATAATTTGTTAGATAAAATCATTGACTGCGGAATCAGTTGCCGCCATTTTATTTATAACAATATTAATCAGACATTCCTTTTTTAAATAAAATTTATATCTCCAAGTCACCCCCTCCTTAAATTTATCAACTATACGCAATTTTTTAATTTGATGTCTTATTTTTGTTGTACTAAGAAAATAAAACAAATAAAAACACAGTAGTTAAACAAAATAACTAACCACTGTATCAACAGATGGAATGTAGATTCTTCCTGATTTTTATGGCCCGTGTCCAGTTAATAGAAGAGAGTATGAGTTTAATATTCAAGCCGACCTTAAGTACGTAGTCTGTAAAATAAATTCTTTTATTACTCTCATCAAGGTAATATCAAACTCTTTAAATTTTTTACAAAATTAATTCTAATTTTTTAGGTTCTGAAGGTAACTTTGCAAACAGATAGCAAAAAACTGAACTAACTGAATCAAGCCCCCAAATTGATCTTACATTTTTCTTGACCATGAGAATATACTCATGGTAATGTCAAACAGAGCAAAGCATTTTTGTTGAATCTTAAAGTTACCCAGGAAACATGTTTAAAAGTTTATTGTATGAAAATATATTTCCGTGTCTTGCAAATAACGCATTCGTGCTCGTTCGACATTTAATAATTCGTTTCGTGTTTCACTCGCAAAGTACCCGATGGTGCGCTTCTAACGTGTAATAATTCCTTCCGCGTGTCGCGATGTTCTTTGATAACGTATAATAATTCGTTCCGTGTGTCTCAAAAGCGTGGTGGTCTTCGTTAAACATATAATAAATCGTTTCGTGTGCCGCAAACAGCATAATTTTCTTCTTTAAACATATAATAATCCGTTCCGTGTGTCTCAACACCGTGGCGGTCTTCGTTAAACATGTATACAATAATTCGTTCCGTGTAGTGCAGTGCAGTGATATATAAACGTATAAGTGTTTTTAGTGTTTCAACACGGTTCCGAAGTGCGCCGTAATAAATATATTTTCAAATTATTTATAATGTAAAAGTAAAAATATTAGGAATTTATTGTTCTCTGACAAGTTTAGCTGCGTGTTCATTGATTTATTAACTTAGATATTATAAACTACAAGAATGGTTCTCCGTTAAGAAAGATTCTCCAACAAGAATGGCCCTCCATTTTTTAAACCAAGTTAATTTACTTCTAATATGTTTTATAATATTTTCACTAAGGCATTTTTAATAGTTTATTTTAATAATATTTGAGGGCGAAGGAAGAATTTAAAAATTTTTCAGTATTCAATTTATCATTCATAAATATTTTATAAAATAAATTTTTCAACATTTAAAATTTTTAGTTTGAAAAAATTTAAGTACAAGTTTGTAAGTCTTAATTAATTTCAAATATTAGTCGTCAGATATTTTGAACGGGTATTAATATTTTTAAATTTAAAATCTTAATCTTTGAATATTATAAATAGAGGAAATTTTAATTTTTGGTTGAGAAATGTGTAAAGAATTAAATTCAGTCTTGCTTTAAAACATTTAAAAAAATTTAGAATCAAAAACATATTTATGTGTTAGATTTAAAAAAATTACGAAAGAGTAGTCAAAAAAGGATTTCACCACATTCAACGGAGAATCTCACCAGTTGGAAGTAGTATAGTAGTATTGTTTTCATACTAATTACATGTGTTTCTGTTTCAGCTAGTCAGGCTAGTTGGCCTGATTGATCTTCAGCCGTAAGACCTCACTCCGTGAGGCAGGATTAGATTTTGGGGGGTGAATTTAGAAACCGCGGTCCCTGTTAGGAATTTTCCTATACGAATTATGTTATTTGTACTTGTATTTATAATGTATGCTTAATATTTGTATGATTTATTCTTTGTATGTTTTGTGTAGTTGTAAATCTGTAGTATTTTCAGGTATGGGCTCTTTTTAATGGTGTTTAAATATTATTTTTCGCGGTTATGTTCGGTTTAAAGTAAGACGTATGGGATGGAAGTCACGAAGAATTTTTGGATTGTTTGTTGGTTTTTAAGAAGATTACAATTTGAAGAATTTACAAGGATCCACACGTACAAATGGTAAGTAATGAATGTAAACATGTAAACCTTAATTTTTGAACTGTTGGTATTTTTGTTTCAGAATATTTATCGTTATACATTATTTTATTAAAATCATAACACAATTTGAGGAAATTACTATAATTATATAGTATATAACAAATGTTAATTATATTTATTGGAAAAACAATATTTGTTTGGTCATTAATTATGATTCCGAGCTGAAAAGTTACATTAGAACCAATTTTTCTACATTACTCTAATATAGACAAATTACACATTTCTTTTCATTACTGCAGAGTCTTAGAAAAATACTAAACATTTGTTTTGTTGGACATAATTGTGTGATTTCTGTTAAAGTTTGATCGTACTGGATCTTAGACATGGAATCATGTGTTGAAATTCAAGGACTGGTGCATCACTGCTACTTTGAGAACTGGAACTGTTGCAACGATATTTACAAAAATAAAAATAAAGCTTCTTTTGTTTATC
>JAGFPH010008690.1:6743-20929 GCA_018207615.1 Philaenus spumarius
AAAGCAAAAGAAGCTATGTTTTTATTTCATGTAACCTTCCGTTACAACCCGACCGCTCTCGTTACTGTTTTCGACCAGTTTCATTTGATGTTTTGGTGTTATTTTGCATAGACATTTTTTACTAATAGTTAAATTACTTTTTATTTTAAAATTATATTAGTGTTTAGACTATATAGTTGTATAAAATGGCAAGAAATTATGTTTCAAGTAGTGAAATCGACCGAATCTTGAATGATGACAGCGAATGTGACGATTCAGACGCAGATCCGGATTTTGAAGTATTTAGTGATCACAACAGTTATAATGAATGTGATCTCAGTGACGGAGAAACAGAAAATATAGAACAGGAAGTGCCGTCTCCATTTGATGATTCGTCTATTGCCACAATTAGTTCTACCAATCCTAATACTGCCGCAACTGAATCTGGTATGTCTTTACGCTTTTACATGGGTCGTGATAAAAAAACCAAATGGAGAAAACCTTGTTTTCCACCAAATGTTCGTACAAGAAATCACAACCTTGTATCAATGCACTTGCCTGGAAGTGTCAGAGCTGCCATGCGAGTAGACACACCAATTGACTCTTGGGCTTTATTTTTTAACGAACCTATGATTGACTTGGTTGTTGAATCTACAAATATTTTTATTGATTCAGTAAAACAAAACTACTCAAGTGACCCAAATATGGCTAGAGAGACAGATAAAATAGAAATAAAAGCTTATTTTGGTTTACTTTACATGGCTGGAGTAATGCATGGTAGTAAAATGAATATAGAAGAGTTTTGGGACTCCGATGGAACTGGAGTGGAAATCTTCAGAGCAACTATGTCCCTAAAAAGATTTAGATTTCTAACTCGTTGTATCAGATTCGATAACATTCACACGAGGGAGAAAAGGAAAGAAACAGACAATCTTGCTGCACTGCGAAGTCTTTCAGATATGTTTATATCTAACGTAATACATATATATTTTACTTCCTCTGAAAATGTTACATTAGATGAAATGCTTGTACCTTATCGAGGCCAGTGTAGATTTCGTATGTACATCCCTAATAAACCGGCTAAATACGGTATTAAGGTTTACATCTTAGCTTGCTCCAAAACATATTATGTTAAACACTTGGAAATATATTCAGGTGCTCAACCAGATGGTCCATTCAAAATTAGCAACAAAGCAGGTGATGTTGTTTTTCGGCTTGTTGAACCTGTAAAAGGTTCAGGTCAAAATTTAACAATAGATAATTGGTTTAACTTCTATAATGTAGTACAAACTTTGAGAAAAGAAAAAATCTCACAGTTGTAGGTACGTTAAAAAAAATAAACCTCAAGTTCCATTGTAGTTCTTAGCAAAAAAAAAAAAAATAAAGCAACAGCATTCCAGTACACTTGGTTTCCAGGAAGATCTCACGTTAGTTTCTTATGTACCCAAGCGAAACAAATGTGTACTACTCTTTTCCTCAATGCATAACGATGATGAAATCGATGATGAAACTGGTGATATGAGGAAACCAAGCATTATAACGTACTATATTTTTATAATAAGACTAAAGGAGGTGTAGACGTTGTTGATGCCATGTGTGGGGAATATACTGTAGCTAGGGGAACAAAACGGTGGCCTCTCTGCCTTTTTTTTTGCATTTTTAAACATTGCTGCACTTAATGGATATGTTGTATTAAAATCTAATCTTCATACATTAAAAAGAATAGACTATTTAAAAATCCTAGGAAAGTCACTCATACAGCCCTACATGGCATTGGGAAGCAAAATCTTCCCCGTGAAATTCGGTGTTTGGCTGCACGACTTTCTGGCATCGAAAAGGAACGAAGAGTTGATCCTCAACCAGGGAAGAGAGGAAGATGTCATAAGTGCAAAGATTCAAAAACAAAATATTTTTGTAAGTCCTGTAAGATGTGGTTGTGCCTAGCGCACGCAGAAATGGTGTGCAGTGATTGTTCTGAAAACTTAAGACTTTAGCGATTAATAAGTTTCTTATTTTTGATAAATTTTTGTCATATTTATCCCTTAAGTAAAGTACAAAGTCACTTCTACACAAAATATTGTTTAAACTTTTTAAAATTAGAGATGTCATAAACAAAATTAAGTTTTTGTTCATGTTTACGTTTTTATATGCAAAAAAACATGTATTTTTTTAAAATTAAATATACATAGCCCTAAATAGTTTTTTTTTACTTCAGTTATATTTTTTTCTTATTATTAATCATGTTAATAACTATTTGTAACTAAATGGGATAAATATATGTATACAATAATTAACAGTAGAATTTTATTTTTTGGGTCTCACAGACCCAGCGCGACCGTTCTCGAAACTTTTTTCCGCCCGACTACCCTAGGGTTAATATAACCAATCGCTATATTCATATAATGATATTTATATAAATTTGTAAAGGAAACTTCATATTTTTGATTGATATAAAGGAAACCTCATTTAGTGTTCGGATTCTAATCGGATATTTCCTTGAAAAATATACATTTGTTGAAGGTGAATTTCCGTTAACGACCGTTGTACGGTTTTCCCACAGTCTAGACCGTCGAGAACTGTAGTGAGAGTTTTGTTTGTTCGATCTAATTTAGTGAAACAAGTAAAACAAAGTGAAATAAGTTTATAAAATAAGAATTTTTACGTATAAAATTCAATTCTATGATTTATTCTATACAATTTGTTGTAATATTTAATTTTGGGTAAAGCATATAATCCTAAATTACTATTCAAAATAGGCCTTATTTTGTAAGCATTCTTGTGGTAGGAACATAAATCCTGGGGCGTCGTCTCGTTAACTGGTGCATATTATAACACAAAGAAAACAGTTAGGTAATTAAACGTTAAATCGCAAATGAACATCACTGACGATGACAGAATAACCGTCAAAACTAGTTTGTTATTCACCCAGATAATACGGGTGTTTCAAAATGAATATCAGGATTTTAAGGCTTTGTAGTGTTTATTACATTTAACTTAAAATTATAATACACATGCAACATGAGCAGGCGTATTAAATTTAATATTTTATTATTACTAAACATGCATTATCTTAATATCTATCATTTTTCTGTACGTGTTTATGTCACTCAACTCCTCCTAAACGACTGGGCCAATTGTGATGACATTTTTTGTGTATTTTTGAGTGTGTACCTGAATGGTTTAGATTCACAATTGGACTCAGTAAGTGGCGCTGCGATCTGGTTCTAGGAAATTTTGTTTATACATACAGAGTGTTCATAAAGTCCCTTTAACCCCTCTTATTATTTTTGTTACTGACAATAAGTTAAAAAATTTCTAATGCATAACAAAAGTTATTCAATTTTGTTTTGCATAACACAACACATTTTTTGACATATCTGACTGTCTATGATTTTGGAGGGCTTAGGGAGTAAGGGGGGTTAACAATTTCAAATATAAAGATACACAACCTTAAAGCATCAATAGGGTTCTTGTAGGAAAGTAACCTTTTCATTTGAAATTGTTAACCTCCCTACCCCTCTCAAGCCCCTCAAAATCATAATGGTTCAGATAAGTCAAACAATTTGACCTGTAAATACAACACAAGATATATAGAAATTTTTGTTAACTTATTTTCAGTAGCAAAATAATAAAGAGAAAATACACTCTTTATGAACACTCTGTATTTAAATTAATGTTTGTTTCTTTGTCCTTTAAATACTCAAAAACTATTTGACCGATTTCGCTAAAATATTCACACTTTATCCATCCCTTTAGCAGGAGTGTTTAGACGTTAAAATTAATTCAGTCTAAGGGGTTAAAATGGGGTTGCTACCCCTATACAGTAAATATAAATTAAACTAACTTCCTACAAGCTATAAAGCTAAAATTATGTAATATGTAATTCACAACTACTTGCAAATCAATTACTTAAGTGAAGGGATGAAATGGATTAACTACCCTTAAAATTAAATCAAGCAATAGCAAAGCATTGCCATATTCACTAGTGCAATAATATAATCCCTTTTTACATTTACTGAGTTTAAAATTCCCACAGCTAAAGATAGGTAGGTCTAGATAAAGTTTGTTGTTTCTAACGATGTTTGTCTCACTTGTATCTAATTAATCTGCTTGAGATTTTTTTACGGAGATTTCGTAGTAATATTACTCATTTAAAAAAATGGCAGCAGACAGAAAATAAACTGTTTCCAGACCTATGTTCATATGAACATTTATTTTTAGGTCCCCTATCGCTTCCCGTAGTTATGTCGGTGACTGGCGACTCAAACTGCATAACTTAACACTATTAACACCAGATTTTAATCACCAAGTTCTTGTTTAAGGCAAGATACAATAGTTCTACACACTGATGACAAGGACAAATTAAATATGTGAGCTCCGTAACAGGATAGGTCACCAAAGCAGGACTAGAAGGCGGCGGAGTAGGCGATGGTGGTGTGTACCTGTGTTCTACGATAATATAAGGACTATACCTAACTCCAGTAGGCAGAGGGTAGCCTAGTCTGAACAAAGAGTCCACCTTAACACTTATACCGAAACATCGGTCTCACAGGCACCCAGGGAAATTTGTTTTTTTAATTGCGACAGCCCTGGGGGGTTGGCAGTGCTGACCTTCACAATAGCTTACTTTCTCCCCCTCCCCTACCACGCGGTAAAATATCGATTAGTTCGGCTCTGGCGTTTGACCTTGAAACATCGTTTTACAAAATCATAGCGGTCTGTTAGACCGGGTGTTTCGTTTACCGTTCTTTGAATAGCGGTTTTGTAGACCGGTGTTTCGCGTACCGTATGTAGTGACCTGTGAGACCGGTGTTTCGGTTAACTTATTTATAGTGTCTTTTACATTTTGTGACTAAATAAAATCATTGAAATGGCTCGTCGAGTCAGTGCCAAGGATCCCGACTTCAGTGACACAATTCGTGAACTTTTGAACGATGAAGACAGTGACAATGAAGATACCAGTAGTGAGGAAATAGATGATTCGGACGCTGATCCCGACTATGTGTTATCCGAAGAAGAAAATATTCGGGCAGACACACCAGACTCTGATGAAGACAACCTTTTAGAGGAAGAACGTGAGGATGACAGCTTAGAAAATATTGAACAGCACAGCTTGCCAGAGTTTTTCGTCGAGAGGATGAAGAAGAAAGAATTCGGTCCCCCAAATGCATGGCAAAGTAAAGCTCCACCAAATCAGGTCAGAGTTCCAACCCGTAATATTATTAGAACAGGCTTACCTGGCATCAGAGGCCGTGCCAGGCTCTTAGGAAATAGCCCTTCAAAAACCAATGTTTGGAAATTGTTCTTTGATGAAGAAATAATGACACAAATTGTAGATAGTACTAACGTAAAGTTACAAAGTGTAAGAGCCAATTTGAGCGAAGAAACAAACAAAAGTAATTATAGAGATACTTGTATTGAGGAAATAAATGATCTTTTGGGCCTGTTTGTTCTTTCATCAGTTTTACGTTCTAAAGATGAAAAAATATCTTCGTTGTTCACCAAAGACTCTTGCAGCCGGCCAATATTTTCTGACGTAATGTCAGTAAAACGGTATGAGATCTTGACTTCTTGCATACGATTTGATGATGCAAACACAAGGGACGAAAGAAAGCAAACTGACAAAGCTGCTCCAATTTCTGAGATCTTTCAAAAATTCATTTCAAACAGTCAAAGTGTCTTCTGTGTGTCGTCCGAAGTTACAGTAGATGAGATGTTGATTCCCTTCAGAGGCAGATGCAGTTTCAGGGTTTATATGCCTAATAAACCAAAGAAATACGGCATTAAGGTTATGTGTTTAGCCGATGCTAAGACATCGTATCTACTAAATGCATGTATATACACTGGTAAAGGCAGTGACAGTGTCTCTTTATCTGCAGAAGAGAAAAAATTAAGCATTCCCACTCAAGCTGTGGTTAGAGTTTGCAGGCCTATTGAAGGGTCTAATCGAAATGTAACAGCAGACAACTGGTTTACGTCTCTAGAAGTTGTCGACGAGCTTTCAAAGAGAAAACTAACGTACGTGGGTACGGTAAGGAAAGACAAAAAATTGATCCCCGAAGAATTCCTTCCTAACTCAGAAAGACCAGTTGCCTCAAGCCTTTATGGATTTAGAGGTACATCGACTCTTCTTAGCTTTGTGCCCAAGCAAAAAAGATCGGTTGTTTTGATTTCATCAACACATCACAGTGTTCAAACAAACCCTGAGAAAAAGAAGCCCGAGATCATATGTTATTACAACAAAACAAAATGTGGGGTAGACTTGCTGGATATGAAGTGTGCAGTCTTTACATGCAGCAGGAAAACTAGGCGGTGGCCACTTGCTGTGTTTTACCGAATGATCAACATCGCTTGTGTAAATTCATTCATAGCTTATTTGAGCTTCACAGGAACACCGGAAATGAAAAGGTTTGAGTTCATAAAACAGCTAGGTCATGAGCTGGTTGTTCCCCATCTTCGGAAAAGACTGGCAGAAACTGTGAACCTTCCAAGAGCTTTGAAGTCTAGCATAGAGAATGTTTTGTCAGAAAACAAAACTGAACAACAACGAAATCAGCATAGACAGCAGCAACCAGAAGTTGAAGAAGAACAGCCGGATGACCCACAAGAACAAGGACCAGCCCAAGCAACTGTCCCAAGTGACAAGATGGAAAAGAGAAAGACATGTTCTTCGTGCCCTTCCTACAAAAAACGGAAGACCAGCTACATGTGCATTGCTTGTAAAAAAGCAATATGCTTAGAATGTAGCCGTAAACTGTGTGTTGACTGTGCCAAAGAGAAAAGTGGTTGAGGTGTACCGACGACTCGTAACAAATGATCATTATCTTTATGTATTTTGTGTTTTTAAATTTGTCTACTTCTTATATTAGTAACAACCATTGTTACATCATTTCAAAGGTAGTTTTTCAATCTTATATTTATACAACTTTTATTTTCATAAAGTAAAAAGTAGTAAGGCCTACATATGATCCAATATGTTGTACCGGTATTCACTTTTATTGTCAATTATCTCATTTTATTAATTTTTACTACTATTATTCTTTATTATTATTTGTAACTTCCATATTTTTATAAATCTTGTAACCCATATTGTATTTTTGTTACTTTGATGATATTCACAGTTATTACATTGAATATAGATGTTTGCGATACATTGTTATTTTTATATTTACTTTCAAATTTATAATATCTCAATTTATTATTTTGCTACTTTTACACCATATTTGTATATCTACCTAACAGTATATTGTAAAAATAAAAGTCCTTTTGTTATTAAAATGTGTGTGATGTAACTGTATTACCCATAAAACCAGTGTAACACAAATAGCGGTCTGTGAGACCGGATGTTTCGGTTAACGTTATAAAAATTATGTTTCGGTATAAGTGTTAAGACATAGAAAACATTCAAATATCTGCAACTGAAAATATATCATGTTTTTATCAGATTTGAAATTTTTTAATTCCATTTCGGCTGGGCCAACTAAAGGTGCAGGCAGAAAAAGTTTTTAGATTATATTTAGAAGGTTAACATACAATAACTCTTGGGGTACTAGTTGGTGTTACAAAAAACCTCAAACAAATTTTTAGGTACTATTCTAGGAGGTATAACAACAAAAGGATTTTTATATTTTTTGTATTAATAGATTTAGTGAGTTTTCAAAAAACTTACAACGGCAATCATACGCTTTCTAGTTCTACGGCCAAAACTCCCAATCAGTAAATAAATTTGATTCATCCTTTTTAAATAAATGTTACATTTATATAAGACAGGCCATTTAAGACAGTGACATTCATATTTAAATGTAATACAGTAGTGATAATTTACCAAAACATACATTTTTCCCATTTTTACAACATTATGCTTTTTAAAATTAATTAAAATTATTGAAATGAAACATTTTAATAAAACTTATATTCATAAAATTCAACAAAATATACTCTCAAATACAGACACAAAAATATACATACAGGGAAAGTCAAAATACAATAAGACCTCGATAATCCGGCAGACTCGATAGTGGCATCAATCATCTTGAAAATTTGCGCTCATTAAAAATAGCAGTTTTTGTAATTATTGAGTGATTTAAGCCCGGTCTACACTGTCTGTTGGCTCCGAATTTGTTAAAAACAGTGTGTAGAAATCTACTGCTCAATAAACTTGTCCAAAACAAACATTTCAATCAAAAATTCTCTTAAAAATCGAACAGATTCAAAACAATGTGCTGTCGTCGTCCTTTAAAAACGTTAAAGGGACCGTTTAACACTTTCGTTGATGACAGTATTTTGTTAAACATATTCCACTTAATTGAAGATTATTTGAACCAATTCTTTGGAAAAAGATACATTGAATTTCTTGTAAATAGTTGTTCGATTTAAAACCGCTTTCAGGATTTCTACTAGTTCCCAGAAATAAAAATCAGTGACTTTTAGGGTAAAAATTTAAAAAATCGAGGTTTCTATATACAAAATCTTTATTCTGTAAAACTTAAAATCACTTATGACTTATGTCTACTTCTCTTAGTAATACACCCAACTAGTGATACACAAAATGCGTGATGTTTTTAGTCGATTGTTCAAACATCTCGAGCATCAAACAATCGCGCATCATTACGCCACAACTTGTCTGCTCCCCTGTTCACTACTACGCCCATACTCCCCCTTACCGAACGCTGTTCCTGTTTATATTAATGTTTCGGCAAAAAAGACATTGAAACACCATAAAACACATGATTACTCCGCTTCATATGTGCTCAAAATTATTTTAAAGGCTAGATATGTCTTATAAAAAATTAATCAGGTTATTATAGGAAAAATATTTCATCGTCTTGAAGCCTGGGGCTATGATCACAATTATAACAACAGTGTGTCACTCGCACGATAGTATAGGCCTACGGAACTTTTTTTTTACATTTGTTACAACCAGCGCTCAGAGAGCTTATATTATAAATATTTTATGTACAAAATGATTTTGTTTTAGGCTTTTAAAATTTATTAGTTAGTGGCAATCTCTCTATGCAGTTAATGTTACGTAGTTTTAACGTGTAATTTACCTGTTCATATGCAGTACATGTGCGTTTATTTATAGTTTATTCCCTGTCTAAACCATTTTAAAGGAAGACCTCGATAATCCGGCATATTCGATAATCCGGCATCACCGGATCCCCAAGCGTGCCGGATTATCGAGGTCTTACTGTACCTAACAAGCCATAAATTTACTGCTTGCTGTTGTAAACTGGGTCATTTGCTTTGACCCTACAGAGCAATTCCATAATATAAGGTGGGAAGAGAATAGACCAAAGTATGCTAATTTTAGAATGTGTTCGGAACAGGAGTTTTCCAGTGACCAGTGTAAGCGTAGAAAACCAACTGAACTCACTGTTTGACAGACAACTTAAACAGTGGTAGACTTGTACCCTCACCCACCTGAGCAATAACAGTATTCCATCATCTGCATCAGGTAAGGATTTATTAAAGATGGATGTACGGTGAAGGGAAATTGGGAGAATTCTAGAAGCAGAATAATAATTCTATGTATTATTATTATTAGGGGGTTTTGTGACCTGCTGCCAGGACCCACTGCACCTAAACCATGAGGTCCTCTGTGCCCCATGCCCAGGCAGCAGTTCACATCAAACCTGCCCTTATTGACACTATGTATATCAGACATGAATTACAATATAATTTACCGAATTAAATTTTTTAAACTTAAATATGGCCAGCAAAGCAAGGTCTCTTTGAAAACCAAGCTTGAGCCATTTCAACTGATTATAAAAAAGAGTAACATGTTGAGCAAAACACATCAACCTGAACTAACATGTTGGCACATCTTAACTAACAACTTTAGCTTTCAGAAGTTGCCCTAAGCGGCTGTGGAGGTGCTTCTTGGGCTTCTGCATGCAGACTAACGTGTGTGATCGAATGGCGGAAGGGTATGCCTGGACCACAACACTCCGACATAGTAATCACCGTACTTAAAAACTCAGAGTTAGACATGGTGACTGACGCAATGCACACTGAGTATGTCTTCTACAGACCCTTCACAGCAATCCCTGGAACCCAAGAAGACTGGGAAGGAAACAACAAACCAGGATCTGCTAAAAGAACTCTAGTCTGGTACACAGACGAGTCTTTGATGGAGAGCAACTCCGGTTACGGCGTATGTATATAGCGCATCACCAAGGACAGTCATTAGTGCGAGTCTAGGGATGCACTGTACAGCCTTCCAATCAGTAATCTTAGCAATCACTGCCTGAACCAATTTAGGATTGTCGAAAAGATACAGAAATAAACATATCCTAATCCTCTCTGACAGAAAAGCAGCACTTAAAGTGCTGGACTCAGTACAAATTACATCGAGACTGGTGAAGGAATGCTTCTCAACACTAACCAAATTCTCCACAATAGTGGAATTGATATGGATGCCAGGACACCGTGGCATTCAAGGAAATTAGAAGGCAGATACTCTTGCAAAGAAAGAAGCATCCATACCCTTTATGGGGCCAGAACCAATGTACTGCATTAGCCACAGCAGGTCAAAGAGAAATTAACTGTGTATAAATTTTTGTTAAATTGTGATCGAATAAAAAACTTTTCATAATACAGAATACATTTACAAGTAATTTAACCCGGGATCACTCGCGTCACTAAAACTCCCACGATCGCTCGCGCCGTTCTCCTAACATTTGATATTCTCCTATAATTTGAAGAATGTGTAGTATATACCTATAGTAGAGGACAGAAATAAATCGTCATACATTTCAAAGGACACAATAACATGTTTTATTATAATTTTTAACTTATTTATGTTCAAAAAAATGAGTATTTACATAAACCATTTAAAAACTTTTCTTTTTTTGGAATGAATCTTATTAGTAATTGAAAAGTGTACAATATTTAAACACAGTAACTTACAATATAGATACAATAAATAATTATATAAATATAAATAAACCTACATCACCTCACAACACTGCAGTTCTTAAAAACCCACGAACACTAAATCTTCATTTCTTACTCTGATTCGCAGGCAGGATTTTCATCACATACGTGTCATGTCAGAACGGTTTTTGCCGATAAGCAGATACCTGATCAGCAGGTCGTTTACTTTGCTGAGGTTGTAGATTCTCTGCAACTTGAAGAACAGGCTGTGCGTCCTCTTCATCTAAGTTAATTTTCTGAGGTTGGAGATTCTCTGCAACACGAAGAACAGGCTGTGCGTCCTCTTTATCTGATTGTTCTGTTTCCGTATTATGAGCACTATTCTCGGATACACAATCAGTGTCCGATAGATTTTGTTGCAGTTCTTCATTCCCTTCACTTTCGTCCAACCAACATTGAATACCATCATCATTACTTGCTACTTGAGCCATAGTGAACATAAAAAGTGAACAAACACATCCACGCGTCAGAGCCACAATCGCTACACAGACAGTTCCGTGATCACTCGCGCCCTTAGATCTGGGCTAACACCAGCAGTCACGTGGACGCTCGCGCAGTTAGGCGGACACTAACAAAGCAAAGGCGCGCCCATTCCCCCTCCACTACTACCCTCCCCGGGACACTAACCTTCCCCAACTACTGTGGTGGGTCGTTAGGACACTAAAGAAAGTATTGTTCAACGCTCAGACGATTACAACCATATTTAAACAAATTTTCTTCAGAGGAACGAAAAATGTTAGATTGAATCTAATAGCGCGAGTGATCCAGGGTTAAACTCACCATAATGCGTATGCTGGTTACTTGGTAAAACACAAACATCTTCTCATAGTGCATCTCCATGTAACGCACCAACATTTTGTAAGCTATGATAGCATACAACGACGTAAGCGAACATATCGAACTCGTAAAGATCTTGATCACACTTCACGTCTATCGCTTCACTCTATGTTAATTCTCGACATTTGGATTTGTGTTGTTCAAATCCACGAATCAGAAGCTGAAATAATTCATTTAGCTCTCAGCAACCAGCTGTTTACTCTTAAAGCTAATATGTATACACAGTTTGGTTCATTGTAGGCCTAACCTAAAATTATGCTTTTTTCCAGACCAGCTGTTTTATTTATAATATGTAACAGATGTTTCAATTTATTTATACAGTAGTTATTGTTGAATTTTGTTTGTTTTTGCTTTTAGTTTGTTAATCTAACCTAAAAAAAGATGTTGTTTGTGAAGAATAAACTGATTCTAAATGTGATAAGTTGGTTGTTATGGTAATGAATGTAAACAAACATAGGTTGCTAAACTTTTGATACATTTAGTTGTTTTATCTGATATAGGACTGGGAGTGAACCCCCAAATGTTCACTATTTTACGCTTTAAAATAAAAATATTGTACGATCCTTTTCTTAGTGTAGATTTTAAAGCTTTTGATTGCGTAAATCATTCATTGCACGTTGTTAAATTAAGAAATATGGGGTTGGCATTTATGTGCATTGCATGGGCATAGGCTTATCTTTCTGTAAGAAATCAGTGCATTGCTGTTGGTAATGATAGATCAGGTTGGAAGGATGTCTGTACTGGAGTTCCACAGGGCTCAGTCTTAGAGCCTTTATTATTTAGTTTGTACATTAATGATATTCATTCTGTTCTAAACTACTATAAATTTCATCTATACGCCGACGTACAGATCTATAACTGTAAAGTACAAATTAAATATATTTGTAGGCCTACTTTAAAATTGGTGATGTAGACAGAGCAGTGGAAAATATGAATTATGATCTGGAAAATATTATCCTGTAGGATAAAAAAAAGGACTTTTAATCAACAGAGCCAAGACAAAATTGATAATTTTATGATATTCTCGACTACCGTACTTAATAAAACACACATGGCGACATTTTCTAGAATTCAGTTTAACAATGATTTTTTGGACTACTATGATAAAGTGAAAGATTTGGGACTAACTATTGACAATAGAATGACTTGGCGTGATTATGTGTCAGAGACGTGTAATCGAGGTTTTGCTGGATACACTCCTTCGAAAAAAATGCAAGACTGCTTACCGCTCCAAACTAATAAAATTCTTAATATTTCCTTACTTTGCTTACTGTGACACCGTAGTCAATGACATGTCTGTAGTTCTGGCCAATTGCATGGAATTACTGCATACGATTTATTTTTAGTTTAAAACGTGATGTCCATATAACTTCTTATTATAAAGGACTTGGTATCTTAAAAACTTAACAATCTGTGATCTTTTCATGTTTTAATTACCGGGTACTCTGCATCTGACCTACTGCAGATTTAAAAATTGTTTAAAACTTTCTTAATAAGTCAAATGGATCAAGTGTCCTTGCCTTGGGGTGTGATGGAATGATTAGTTTTTCTGTTTTCAATACAGTTGTATGGATGAGTAATAATAAGTAGGATAATTATGTATTTTAGTTTATTTAGTAATATAATGTTGCTTATCTTGTTTTGTGAAGTATGTTTGTGTTTTGTGAATGAATGTTTGTGTATGTATATAACTTTGTATAATTGATCATTTGTGTTTTAAAATGTAAAGTCCAACTAACTGTTCATTTAAATACCAGTTTTTGTTAGTTTGTTTTCTTTTAAAAATTGTTCAATGTACAGTAATATTAATTTCTAATTTAATTTTCTGTTTTTAATATTATTATTCTTATTATTTTTTTTACTATTATATTTTTTATGTACCGTATGTATTATAATTATATATAATGGGATTAGGTGGTAGAGAGGATTAGACAGCCCTAACCTTGCCCCACAAGAATATAGGCAATTCTATTCTATTCTATGACCGCATGCACAGGAATATACCTTTAAATTTTCGTATTTGTATTTAAGTAATTTTTGCCTTACGTTAATTCTATGTCAGTCAGTCATTCAGTCAGGACAAAAAGCAGCTTATATTTATAGATTGTACATTTGTTGCACAATAACCTTTTAATAAGGTATTGCAAAAACGATTCAGTTGATGTTAGAACTATGAAATTAAAGTATCCACTTTTTCCAGAATGTGCACGAATTCGAGACACCGCTTGGTTTACTCTCCCAACATAAATCGACCAATAGCAGAGCAGCTGAGTTTCTGACAGAGACGTCTGGTTCTTGATCAAGGTGTTCGAGATGAGGTAGCACTATACGTTCGACTAAATCATCTTTGTAAATAAGCCTGTTGGTTGTTACAATATTTGATAAAAAAAAAAACAAAATAAAATAGTTTCTGATGACTTGAATTATTATTT
>JAGFPH010008690.1:21029-38319 GCA_018207615.1 Philaenus spumarius
AAAAAAAAACAAAATAAAATAGTTTCTGATGACTTGAATTATTATTTATCTTGGTTTGGTGAGTAAATAATGAACAGCAAAAATATAAGTCGAAAAAAGTCTGGGCAAAGGTATACGACAAGGGTAGCTAACTATCATAAAATAAATTAATGACTTTAACAAAAACAACCATTGCCATTTTTAAACTGTACAAAACTAAGTGTTTGTTTTTGAAACAATCGTTAGTAATTTGAAATGCAAACGTCAAATTTCAACTCAAAATATGTTATCTACTTCCAAACTCATAATGTTATTAACACCAGTTGATGCTACACTGCATTTTGCATCCGAATAGCCCTTTATGATGAGAATGAAAAGATGTTAATGCACTAATGCCTGGTTGCAAAAACTTTCATTAAATTTTTTGAAGACGCTTTAAATGTAAGCTCTCTTTAAAGGCTTGTCGATCATAAAACTGAGTTGTATGTTAAAACTGAGTTATATAAAACTGAGTTGTATGTTCACGATTTCCGTTTAAATAATGGAACTTTAAAATTTAATGTACCTTTAAATGTTTTGCTGCATAAACATTTACAAATTTAATAGACCATTATACACGCGTTAAACAGACACTTACAAATTAAAAGTAAGCTTCGGAGGTTAAGTTTTTAACAATTGATTACAACGAGGTCTTTGAGTAAAATGTTTACCTGTAGGCTCTGTACATTTACCATGTTAGAAATCCATAACGGAATACATTCAGTTATATGTAGTTGTTGTAGGCCTAAGTAGCTTCTTCTGAAGAACGAAGTAAACAAAAACAATTGTAAAAAATATACATTTTCAAAGACTTCTAACCTCAAAACCAGTCACATACCGTAACCTACATTAGTTCTGTAACACATAAAACGTAATATTTTTTCACATGTATATCAAATTAATCTGCACATGATTTTTGATGGGATCTTACTTTACAAAATAATAAAAACTTTTTTGTAACTTTTTATTTAAACATTTTGTTTTAAACAAAAGTAATATGAATAAATAATTAGGTTAAGCCAAAAATATTTGGCAAAAATATATCCAATTACTGTTGTCATTCAGTTATACCTGTTGAATACTTTTAGTATTGAAATATTCTTAAACCGTGCTATCTTATTTCTTGCTTAGAAACAATCAAAACTCCAGTTTTCTATAAAAATAAGGTTATCCATTAAACGTCTAAGTTAATTAGTCTAAAAGTTAATTTGTTGATTCAAGAAACAAATATGTAACCAAATGTTATGTTACCAACTGCTGTATTGAATTTAAACAAACTTAAAGATTATTTACAACTGGAAGTAAATTTCATAAAATTTAAAAATAACTTAAGATGACTTCTGTCATCAAAGTCCTTTTACTCGGTAAGCGAGTTCATCCAAAATACATTTTAGTTTGATTTTCTTGGCGGTGAGTTATGGCTATACAAGTTAAGCCTACATGTAACTCAATTGTACTATCTTAACATACCATCGAAAAAGGAGTCTCAAATAATTAAAAATTCAATTACATTATTAACTTTATTTATTTTACAACATATAATGAAATATCTGAATTCAAATATACTTTTTAGGTTTAAGAAACATACACAAAACCAAGCTAAATTCACTGAATCAAAAGTACGAGTATTTAGAGTATAAAAGAAATTAATTTTAAACAATAAAAAATGTATGAATTCTTTTAAACCGATTTTTCTTTACACTGAGAACAGTCCAAAATAGAATTTTATAATTTCTCAACTCAACACACTGTTTTTCATTTTTGTCTCAACCAATCTTCAAATTAAATGCACAATATTGATACAGCGGAAATGTTAGTGACAAATCAGCAAACTTTACTAAAATAATTACAAAATATATAATTTAAAATGCTTTGTCTTCACACTCAGCCATTCCAAAATAGAATTTTATAATTTTTCAATACAAAAAATTTTAGAAATACACGACGAGTTCCTATTTTCGTTTTACCAAATCTTTAAAATGCAGAAAATTGATGTAACATAAAATGTTAGAATTCCTTAAATCAGAAAAGACATCTTAAAAAATTCAAAATCTCTCATTTCTTTTTAAATGCTTTTTTTCTTACAACGAGGACAGTCCAAAACAGTATTTAATAATTTGCCAAACGCCACACATTTTAGAAATACACTTTTAGTTCCAATTTTTCATTTAAACAATCTTTAAAAAAAATTTAATTTTATAATTTGCCAAGCGCAACACATTTTAGAAATACACTTTTAGTTCCAATTTCATTTAACCGATCTTCAGAAAATATTTGGTCGACTTAAATCAGCAAAGATATGTTAAACAATTCAAAATCTCTCATTTCTTTTTAAATGTTTTTTTTTTTCACAACAAGAACAGTCCAAAACAGAATTTTATATTTTGTCAAACACATTACATTTTAGAAATACACTTTTAGTTCCAATTTTTCATTTAACCGAAATTCAGAAAATATTTGATCGACTTAAATCAGCAAAAATATGTAAAAAAAATCTAAATCTCTAATTTTGTTTAATGCTTTTTTCCACAACAAGAACAGTCGAAAACCGTATTTTATACTTTGTCAAACACAGCACATTTTATAAATACAATTTTAGTTTCAATTTTTCATTTAAAAAAAATTCAGAAAATATTTTATCGACTTAAATCAGCACAGTCATAATTCAATATCTTCCATTTCTTTTAAACGCTTTTTTCACAAGAACAGTCCAAAACAGAATTTTCCAATATACCAAGCGCAACACATTTTAGAAATACTGTTTCAGTTCACATTTTTCTTTTAACCAATCTTCATAAAAATGTTTAAACATCAAATCAACAGAGAGCTTCAATAGTTCACCATTTAAATATCTTTTTTTTCAGAAGAAGACAGTCCAAATTAGAATTTACAACATGTAAGGACATCGCCCTGTAGAAAAACACTACAAGTTCTCACTTTTGTAGATATTCAATCTATTTTTAAAATATCGCAGAAAATTAAAAAAACAAACTGTTCCATTGACGTAAATCAGCATGTAAATAATAAAAAATGTTGGTATTCCGTTTAAACTTTCCACCACCTTCGCTCAAAGATGCTCATACGTCGCACTTTATTGACAAACCAATCAATCAATTTTTGTAAAACACAAAACTATAATCTTGACTAAACAAACCACCACAATACTTTGTTACATTTCCATTACAATTTTTACTGGAACCACAAACGAGGGGGATAAATTACTATGAACATAAGGAGAAGAGAAAAGACGCAATTCAAGACATCAACGACTAAAGACCAAATTTTGAACCAACGTTCAACTGGATTTATGGAATCGCCGGAAATGGAGGCTATAAAACCTCGTCTTCGAATATATAAATCCAAGAACATGTAGTAGAAGACGAGTCCAAAGACGGCATATAATAGAAACATTTCAGTCGACATCGCTTGTAGCTAGAAGTACAGATCAACGAGAACTGATGGATTGAGATGGTGTGACGTGTAGGTTTGGTTGTCAACCAATCACAATGCAGGATATTTTGTCAGGAATTTGCTGATAGACCGTGACTCATGTCTTAGCAAAGAAGTTATTGGTTAGTAAGTAATCAATAGAGTCATTGTGTTAGTGTGTTGGTCTTATCAACATACATGCATCAACATACTGCTGACTAAGAAGCTTATCAATTACAAGGAGTCCTTACAATAATAATGTATTCACAACCATTCCACAAATAGAGAAATGAAAAAAATTCAAATATGAAAAATGTTGATAATTGTAAGGGCTTCAATTTGATATCTAAGATGACCCACATTGCAATTTGAAAATTTTGAGATATTGACTTTTTAAACTTCTAAAAGTTGTAAATTTTGAAACTTGCTAAAAATGTGAGAAAACCTATCAAAATTAGGTATTGTTTGAAAGGTCACATCTTTGTCAATGTACTTTAAAAATTGTAGCTGTTAAAAAAAATGTTTATGTCAGATGTAAAAAGATATGTAAACTTAAGTTTTTATGGTGTTTCGGGCCACCCTGTATGGTGCAAGATAAATGAAAAAAAAATTTTGTTTTAATGATCAGTGTACCGAGACCTTTAAAATAAGGTACAACACGACCTACCTTTACATTTGAAAATTTCCCAAAAACCAACCCCCACCTCAAAAAATACTCTTTTGGGGCATTTAAAAGGGTTGAAAACATTTTTCCTGAATTCCTTGGAGTCGAAATAGGGGGTTATCAGTTTAACTAAATGTCTAAGTATTCTCGTTTCAATGCTATTCAAGCCGGCCATCCACTCTGATACACCCTGTATTTTGTGTATGTGTTCTAACAAACATTATGTTTGTATTATACTTCCACCATTTCATTGTGGAGTGGTACTAAACAAATAAATATAAATCACTTGCAAAAGGTCAACAAGGTGAACATTTATCAAATATTTCACTCACTTCTTAGTTTAATTTTGTAAAAACAATTTTACGGAGTTCATAATAAATTGAGAGTTTTACCGCTTACTACTCTACTACTTACCACTTTTACTACCATTGGGACTGGAGATATTTTGATCATCTTCTATTTAGTGCAACAACATCCGACTTGAATCCTCCCATCATCGGAATAATATCAATTTCTTTACTGAACAGCCACTCGATGGTTAGTTTGTGGGTTATTTTTTGCCCTGGGATGTGGTCTATTTTCATTATTTGCATTCCTATTAGTTTCACTCCATTTATGAAAAATGCTTCCCATTTTTACAGGAAAACTGCCAATCTCTCAAACTAAACTTTTCGCAACCAAGATTAATTTAAAAGTACATTGAACAAACAGTTCATGTTTATTATTTGACGCAGTTATAAATTTTTTGTTAGTGTTAAATTAAACATCAACAGTAACTGATTTTTATTAAATAAACTATAAATGGTTTATAGATTGTAATTTGATATATTTTCCACATTTGAGTTCACTGAAGAAATTTTTCAAGTTTTCTCACTGAGTATTGAGAAATATTTTAATTATTCAAATAATAGAAGTCTCTTAATATATCTTGAAATGTTATTATAGTTAATAAAAATTATAACATAAAGACAAGTACGTAATATGCCTTGGTGTTAAAATTAATAGTTCAAATAACCAAATCTACTTGCATCTTTACATCAACATTATTATAGATGTCGGAGTTTGGAAACTCGAGCTGGAATTGGTAATGTTTGTTTAACGGAAGGTCTACTATTCTAAGAAAGGTTGACTGAAGGTCATATTTAATTTAAATTTAGTTATATAATTTTAAAAGTTGTGTATCAAAAAATATAAAGTTGATGGATAGAAAAGAAAATGTATCAACGTTCAACAGTCTATGAATATTTTACTAACAACACTTACTTTATTTTCTCCATGTTAATAATTCAGAAAGGTCTTCAAAAATAAACACAAAACACAATTTAGCAGCAACAACTTGGATTTTCAATCGCTCTGTACAATGTGGGCTCTTTGTTGCTCTTTGAATTATGCACATTCTTAAGTTAATAACTTCTGATTGGCACTCAGATTTGTTTTACAATAGCTTGGACCAATAGTGAACATTTTGTTTTACTGGTACAGATTGTTTTGGATTGATTTCGTTTCTCACTTGGAAGTTTGTTTTACAGTAAGACATATCTTTATTATTTTAAGAAATATCTTTACTAAAATTATACAATTATTTTAAGATCAGGTAAAAGAAATAAAATTTTACTAATAAAATAGATAAAAAGTTTTATTAATGTGGTTCTCTGAAACTATAGTTAAAATTCCTACTCGAACTTTCTACTAACATGCTTCTACAAAATTTAATATTTTTGTCCTAACGGGTATCTACAATTACAAGCATTGCTAGTTCTAACTTCTAACTTAGTTGTTATAATATACAATTATTGCTTATTTGATAATTCCATTACTGAATAAGCGTGTTTTGGATGGTACTTGAATAGTACATCTAATTATTAAATTAATGTAAGTTTTTATAGCGTTTTTATACTATATGTCTTTTGTTATGTTAAGGCGCTTGAACTACAGCTTGCAGACAGCCTTCTACCCACTGTTCAGTGTTGAGGAAAGCAATTTGGTTTCTGGTATTCCTCTTTGATACTGGTCACTACCCTTCTTGCAAATAGGTACCATCAGCACTTAAGAAACTATTGATACTGCTTTGTACTTGTGTTGTAGTTTCTTAAATATAAAAAATGAATCAAGGTTCATGTCTGTTGTTGTTTTTCAAATAGAAATATATCTTAAGTAAACAAAGTGTATATTCACAGATCATTGCCACTAAAATTGGTAATTTGATTGCAAATAGATATAATCATCTACAATACAATTTCTACATATTAATAAACACCCTACATATTATGTTACTTATTTCAAATACTGGTTTTCTCTTTGTAACTAAGTTGTGTTGTGTTTACATATTATTGTGACATATATAACACTAAATTTAGGCTTAGTTTATAATAGAGCTATTTGGTATATCTTAGGTACCTACTGTTTTGTCTAACTTAGGTGACAATTAATTACTTCTTATAATTATTTTTACAAGGTTAGGTTAGCTGACTATGACAGACTATAGGTGAATAGCATGGTAATTACCACTTGTAGGTTATTTTTTGATTTCATACAAGTTTTGCACACTCTGTTTTAATGTGAAGTAAATCCAATGGTTAATGTCGAAATCCTAAACAAAATTTTAAAAATGAAATGGAACAATAGTTTTTTACAGGAAATTTCTATGCATACTAAAATGAATCTATGTTCACTCAAATATACTGAAGAAAATTACCATATCGAGACCTACATGGTATATGGATTTAAACTCAATAAACATTGTTTTAGTCTAACGATATAGTAATATAGAATTAAATTAGCGATTGAATTCAAAGAAAAACTCAGGTACAATGATAAATTAATTTATTGTAATTCAAAATCTGGTATTTAAATTATTAAAGAAAATAAGATAAATAATAACCCATTAGCAAAAATAATAAATAAAAAGTTTCAATCAAGTAATAATGAAATTGCTTTCCAATGGATTCCTGGATACACAAATTTTAAACGTAAGGAAACAGCACACATTGTATAGTGTCAGCAAAGCACAAAAACAAAACAAATAATTTCCCCCTCCTTAAAGTACATGTTTTAAAAGGAATTATTCCATGATCAAACTTTTAAAATACATTTATACATCATACACTGCCCTTAAAGGAAACTGGATGAAACAACAGTCAAGAAATAATTATTACAAAAAGACCTTTGAAGGTCTACCAAAAGTGAAAATATGCAGAAGATCCTTTAGTTTAAGATCAATAGAGTGTGAACAGGGCATGCTATTTTTTTATTACACACTTTTCATTCTTGATGGACTGCAAACCAATCCAAATTGCAAGGAGTGCAACCCATACAACCTCATCTGTTAGTGCACTGTTATAATTTAATAGGTTATAAATGAATTGATACATACATGTAAACGAATTAAACTCATACAAAATCAAAATAACACTTATATTTTCAAAAAATTGTTGATCTCAATTATTAATTTGAAAACATTCAGCATTATTTTATCATTTCACCTCAACTAGACTTTATATAGTGGAATTATAATACAAAATTATAGCTATGGTCTATTTATGAATAAAATAATGTAATGCTTAGCCTAACTGTATATAAACGTAAAGGGCAAAAAAATAAATTTATTTGTTTTTAAATTCATACATCTTTTTGCTTGTTGTTTAGTTGGTGCTACAACCTACTGGATAATATTAAAACCAAGTGCATCAGTTTAGTTTACATATTTTCCGCTAGGTATCGTACTAGTACGTAGGACTGCAAGACCTCACTTGGCCGCACTGTTTCTATCTAGTACAAACTGTAGTGTAAAGTAGAAATAACAATATTTTTATTGTAGTAGCAGCTTTTTTAAATCTTATGGAACAAAATTGATTATCTTCAATCATGCAAACAAATGATTAAAACGTAACAACCTCTAGTTAATATTGTGGACAAAGTTAGAATTCGGAAGTAAATGACTGTTAATAAACATTATTTTATATGATTAATAACTGAATGAAGGAGGCAAGGCCAATATTAATTAATCAATAAAAACTTCAAAAATAAACAAACAACACAAAAGTCTGAAAGTATTTCTTAAATGAATAATAAATATTTAAAAATTCGCGATGGTTTTTTAGACAGTAGGCCCTATAATTTTGTTATTTCAAAGAGTTATTAGTATAATATAACTGCACAAATTTAGAAGAGTCAAATAATTATGAATTAGTTAACTTAATTTACAACCTTAAATCGTAACACAATTAATTAAGTTGGAGATTAAGTTGTTATGTAAACTGAATTGTTTGTAATAAATCTTGAATTATAATGAAATAATAACTAAAGTAAATTAGGCCAAAATGAATTAATAATAAACATGAGCAAACACATGTGAATTAAAAAAAAAACCAACGCTAAACATCTAAAGTATGTCAAAAACTAAATACAAATTACAAATTTGTAGAGGATCTTCATAGGCTGTAATAATTAATTGTTATTGCAATGGTCCATAACCCAATTTCACTACTTCTCCTCGACAATCACGTTCACAGGAATTTATCAACCGACACAAAAAAACGATCGGTAGGCCTAAACACAGGGGATTTCTCTAAACGAGTCATAATTAGGAGGAAAATTCATTAAACATAATTTCATTGCGCAAAAAAAACTCAAAACAATATTTTCACTAACTGTCCGAGCATAGCATAAACAAATATTGAAAACAACCAAATAAAAATGCATAGCCTACTTAAGACAGCTAGTTGGTCTATTGTGTTACTTGCATAAGTTAATACAGATTTTTAGCGCATAAATAGGTTAAACTAAAATTAGAAAAACGTAAAACCAAATTTGTAAAGTGTTTTAAAATTGAATTAAGTTATACTTTACTATATTGTTTTTATAACTTTAAAAAGTAAGTGGATTATTATTTAATTTTAAGGGTAGTTATTCCATTTTATCCTTTTGACTTAAGTATCAAATTAATTGTAAATTTTTTGTACATCCCTTAAAAAAATATTACATATTACATAATTTTTGCTTTATAGCCTGTAGGAAGTTAGTTTAATTTATATTTATTGTATAGGGGTAGCAACCCCATTTCAACCCCTTAGACTGAATTAATTGCGTCTAGCATTGACATGGATAAAGTATGAATTTTTTAACGAAATTGGTCAAATAGTTTTTGAGTCTATAGAGGACTAAGAAACAAACACTGATTTTTATATTATAGCCTATATAACAAAATTCCTAGAACTACAGTGACTGGATAGAGACAGTGTGGCCAAGTGAGGTCTTGTTTCCTATTGGCCGGCAGCCATGTTTATCCTAAATTCTTATCTGTTTCTATATTTTTTGCACGAAAAAACAGAATACACTTTTTAAGAAGAAACACAGTTTTTATTATTTAATTTCAATACAAATATCAAACTGTAACAATTAAATCGCTTGTTTTTCCCTTTATAAAAAAAAAACAAATAGGTCATTTCTCTTATAATTACAAAGAGATACAACACTAATCTTTACATTATAATTATAAGCAGATAACATTACTTTTAGGATAAACATGGCGGCCACTTTCATATGGCCACACTGTTTCAATCTAGTCACTGTACCTAGAACCAGATAGCAGCGCCACCTACCGGGTCCAATTGTAAATCTAAAACCATCCAGGGATCCACGCAAACACACACACAAAATTTCATCAAAATTGGTCCAGCTGTTTAGGAGGAGTTGAGTGACATACACACCTACAGAAGAATTATATATGAAAATATGGTGCTGGGAGTGTACCCCGGATTTTCCCCCAGTACATTTTAAAATCAAAATTTTGCAAAATCCTTTCAAAGTGTGCATCTATGGTCCCATACGAACATGTATTCAAATTGTAGGCCTAATTGTATCTTAATTAATTTTTGCTCTACGTTGATTGTACCTATATAGATACTCGGAGTTAATTCGCAGACTCAATACAGTTATAGGGATGTTGGTGGATTTAGCTACAATAGTATTGGAATGTAAAAATACCTGTTTGTGACTACCCATCCCTTTGCTATTCCCACCATATTTTTTAATATTTGTTTAAGATTTTTAAACTGTATAATATAGTTAATTACTTAGTTACTTTTTGCATTCGACTGATGATAGTAAAAGAGACGTTCACATTGTATTTCATAATATGGTACCAATATCCAATATAGATAACAATGTAAGCGAATATAAACAAATACGTTTCATAACCTCAAAATTATAAAATTCAATATTAATGTTTCTTCCCCAGTTGAAGTTAGTAAGAATGAATAAAATTAGCAGTTATTAGTCTTAAAATATTATGTGGCTTATTTACAGAATACGCCTTTTTACCTCACATAATACAGAAAATTACATCTGGATAACCTACTGCTAACCAAACTTTCTGCTAGTAACTTTCTGTTTTTGTCACTAACAAAATAACAGCTTTTTATCGATTGATATCTTTATCAAATCAACTAGGGGAGACCACTGCGAGCTCCGCACGCCAACCCCCAATGGAACCTTTAAAAACATATATTATGTTTTATTTATAATAAAGGTGTAGGATTAATAATAACATCAATACTAAGATGGTAAATAATGTTAAATGTTAAAATTAAATTATTTCTTATATTTTATAACAGCAGTTATAATAATCGTTAAAAGAACCAGCAAGGCTCAGGTCTACACTTTAAAACCCTAACCTAAAAGCTAGAAATACAAAAATAATTGCTTCAAATTTTGAAATCAGCTGTTATTGGAAATATTGGAGCAAACAGCTATATTATCTGTTATTTTATTCAATTGGTTGCTATGTTAATAAATGTAAATACATGTGTTGGTTTATCATTCTAGGCTTAACCTAAGAATTTTTCCCGACTATATTTACAAATATTGAAATAAAAAAAGGTTTTTATCGAAATGAATTATAGAGTACCGGTATGTTACTCAGGGATAGTGTATCTTTTTATTAGTAAAACTATTTTTTCAATCGGTTTAGTGGTGCCAGAGATTATCCCCTACATACAAACAAACTTACAAACAAACAAAAAAAAACTTTACCTCTTTATAATATTAGTATAGAAGTATAGATAATAGCCTAGATGCATTTCTCACAAGCCCATGAACTGGTAGTTATTGTTATATGAACTAAATAAACGGTATCAGTTAACTGACACAAACTTTCTCCCAACTTACTGTAGTCAAAATAATATTGTTTTTAATCATTTTATTTACTACTTTTTAGAACAAAACAAAAAAATAATATTCTACCTACGTCAATCGTATAAAAAAATTATTGTCCCAGGCGGGATTCAATCGCGCGACCTTTGAATTACTGGCCGTGCTCGCTACCGTGGCGCTACCCCGTGCGGCCGCTGCCGCGATGCTAGATTGACACAAACTTGTTTATTTTTAAACATTTCCCCATAATTATAAAACGCCGAAGTTTTGATAAAAGCGGGTGGTGTCATTTTGTTTGGCATCTTAAGCACTACAAATACTGAAAATTTGATCAAAGTCGTTAGAGCCGTTTTTGAGAAATTTGCATTTTTGTCGTTTTTTATGGGTTTTTAGGGTAAATTACCCTTAAAAATTAAAAATTCCAAAAAATGAAAAAAACGCCTGGAGATATTAGGGTTTAGTACCTACATACCAAATTTCATGAAAGTCGGACCAATAGTGTCCTCTCTGGTCGTGTATACATACAGACAGACTGACAGACAGACACCACTTTAAAAACACTTTTTTGGGTTCAGGGAGCACCAAAACAAAAAATTCCACTAAAAATATTTGTGGGTTCAGGGAGCACCAACACAGATAATTGCACTAAACAATTTTTTGGGGTTCTGGGAGCACCAAAACAGAAAATTCAACTGAAAATTCAAATTCGAACATTTTTACGAAAAAAATACTTCCTCCATATACTACGTATAGGGTGGAGAAAGTAAAAATTAGACAAACTTAGGCGAAACAGGCTAATGAAATAATTATTTGTATAATCTCACCGTAACAGCTGCTGTTGTGCAGCTGATCTTATCGAATTGTTGTTAATAAGCTACAAATATGTCATCCCCACAGATTTAAAAATTGTTTGTAGTTACAGGCTAAAATGGCAAACCCCAAGAAGAAATCCATCAAATGGGAGCCTACTGCTATGAATAAACATCCAGATACTATAATTTCATCAGACTACCCAAACTGGAAACATTTTATACCATCTTACGAACGACAGGTAAGCCTACCGTTTTCGTAATAAGGATGATTTAGGTGGTAGAAGAAACATGTTGTGTGCTATTACCCAGTAGGCCTATTTATAACAGTTGGGTGTAGGAATATTTTAGAACACTTTGTAGGCTACTGTTAAGTAAAAAAAACATAAATAATTTGAGTTTCATTTAATATCCTAACCTCAAATTTACTCATGGACCACAACTACAAGAGTGTACGTCTAAAATTTTAATAAATTATCGTAGACCTATTTATATTGTTTAGACTAATTATATTGGTTACTGTATTTATGTTTTGATCGAACCGACATGTTTAATTCGCTCGCCTAATTATAAGACAAATAATTTTACATAGAATATAGGCCTATTTTAGGAAGTTCGTTTTACTAAGTTATGATTTAAACAGGAATAGATTACTTTACAATAAAAACAGCCACTAAATGATTAGAGAGCCTTTTGGGCAATGCAAATTTGGTAAGCGTACCCACATTTTTAGGTTTCTCTGAAGTATTTTGGTTTCAAGTTAAAACTATGTTAGGCCTAAAGTAATTCCACGTTTAACAATGTATAAGAGGTATACCGTATTAAAGGTTTTTTCGTTGAATTTAATTGATTGATTTTGTATATGTTAAGATAAAACCAATGTAATCTGAGCAAACAATGGTACCCGGGACTTTCCTTTGTAGACCTACTTTTGCAAGTTAAAAGCAATGGGTTTAAAACCGGGTAGATACACAATTTATTTATCATAAATGCCAAATGTTCAGTATTTACATAGTGTAGCTCACTTTTCATTGCAGGCAGTTTATATTAGAATAAAATGTTTAGATCTAAAAGAATACAATTTTTAATATACGACTTACCGTCTAAACTACTCTGTTTCTTTTGGTATATTTAAAACGACGGCTGTTTCGGCTATTCAGACTTGATCAAGTTTCTTTTCAGGGTTCCCTTATTCATATTACACAAATTCTTGCACAAAGTTACACTTGCACAAAAATACTTAAACGCCAGTTTTTTTTTTTTTTACTTTTTGACTCATGAGACGCGATAACACTGCATGATGTCCCGTTGCGTAGGCCTGCTGCAGCGTTAATAGTAGGGAATTGGTATTTGGAAAATTAATTTTATTAAACAATCTAAAACAAGTAGCCTACAACGTAACAAATTACCAAAATCTTCAGCCAAGTTTTTTACGCGATCGCGATACAGGCTAACAGGGTTGCCAGATTTGTTTGGAAGTAAGAAGTGCTGGAAGTATCATCAGCTGTTATACAAAACAACTTAGTGTTCCCAACTTATGTATATGTTTACAAACTGGAAACATGGACTGTAAGTTAGAACTTCAGGCTCTATTTTTTTCAGGGTTGAAATTCTGCAGTTTCTTTCTATGACGTAATGCTTAATTTGGTGACGTTAGTCAGCTCAAGGATTTATTCTATAATTTCATAGCATTTAATATTGTTTTATATGGTTTATTGTTATTGTTTTAATATTAAACGTCTTGTAAAATTAATTCACATTTTCACGTAGGCTATGCTTTTATGATTTCTTTCATTAATTTTCTTTAGTCAACATATTGTTTACTCTTTTGTGCCTGTTGTTATAATTTCTTTCTTTTATTTATTGCAAACATATAAAAATTTGGCCGACATAACCTCTATATTTTCGAGTTATATTTGTATTGTATTTTCTAAAGTAAATATTTTCCGCGGTTATTTTTTGTGTTTTTAGAGTCAGTTTAACGTGTTTTTTTTCAGAATATGGAGAACATTTAAAAAACCTCTGACCACTGCGTCCTCCAATTTAACTAAAATGTTTACAGACTTCTTATTATAAAATCAAATGTTAGACTTACCGTCGTCAATATTCCATTAGTTCGTCGTTTAGAACGACGGCCGTTTCGGTTATTCAACCATTTTCAAGTCCATTCGGTTTCCCTTCGTCAATTTTGAACACTTAAATAAATAAACATAAAAATACTTAACACAAAACATTTACACGCACACACGAGTTAAAATTGTTCCTGAACTACATCATCACTGTACCGTACCGCGCGGTGTCTTAAACATTACTGCAGTAATTATTTGGTTAGAGGGGTTGTGTGTTATCTCTTAGTGATAACACGGTGTCGTATAGTTCATTGGAACTGAAGTTTAGTTTTTCGTTTAATAACGAACTACTGTCAGTTTTGAAATTCCTACGTGAATATTGGTTTACTTAAAAATTCATTAAATCATTCCTAATTGCATAACTACTTACTCTATATTATCTAATTGTGCAATTATTATTATATAATTCTACTATTGTTAAACATTTATCAACATGGCTTTTGATTAACAACTCTTTTCGTTTCCTTACACATCTTATAAACTAAACAAGATACGATTATAGGATTATTACAATATATAAACTATATTGCATTATTTGCTAGTTTTGACCTGCTGAATAACAAGGTAACGTTTAGTAAAATGGTTGCATGATAGGCCACTTTTCAATTCATTATGAAGTTATGAAATGCCTAAGACCCGTCAGACTCCCGAGCCGCCTGGAGTCTGATCTGAGAGCTCAAAAGAAAGATTTGCTCAATGTGAATAGTAGACCGATTTATTCGATTTTTTTTACGCTGCTAGCAAGACTTTTATGAAATCATGACGAACTGGTCAGATGAAATAGTATATTACGTTACAAGACCGGTAAATATGGGTTTCCCGCGCGAGCATGATAGTTTTCGCGCGAGGCGCAGCCGAATGCGGGATTTTCATCACAGACTATAGAATTACTCTATAGTAATTAGTAATTCTATAGTCTGTGTTTTCATGCAAGCACGGAAAAACTTTTTATAAATAAAAGCCATTAAAACTTGTTTGATTTTTCTGTTATATTTCCATTGACGAAATCAATCAGCTGTTTACACACAACTGATATGTTTATTCTTATTTGTAAAATCAGCTTTTGCACAGAAAAAATCAGCCGGTACACCGTAAAATTTACTGCAAGGAAAATAAAGACTTACTTGTATACGAACAGATATAGAAAACAGCTGTTTTCGGTGCAGTATAATGAAAATGTATTTACGCTAATCTGCACTTATCGGTGTCGTTCAACTTATCGGGCTAGCAAAATGTGATCCATTTTTAGTATTATATAGAGATCAAACTTTTTTCAAATTTATTATATATTATTATAGTAATAATTATATTGATTATATTTTTTATTCACGTTAAAGGAACCACGGCCCGATATGGCCTACCTTATGGGCATGGAGTACGCTCGCATTTGGAAGAAAGAGCGCGATTTATTTGTCCCTGAAGTTGAAAAACAGGAGAAGACCTTGTTACCGAGGAAACAAGTGATACGAGGATTGAACAAAAAGAAACAGGACATCAAAGAGGGCGATAAGAAACCGTTTAAAATGAAAAAGTAACTAAGTTCATTTGTATATTATCTATTCAGTAGTTAGTGTAAGAAGTGGAGATGAGGTAGTCCATACAATTTAATTATTTTACTTAAACATGCGAGGCTTTAAACTAAAGAGACCATTCAGAAATATGTGCGTTGCTTCTTTTCAGAATATTTATACATGCAAATGCAAAGTTAGAAATATAATTTACCTATTCAAGTCTGCTGGGATCAGCGAGCTGGGTACAAATCAATTCTGAAGTTCTTAAAAAATAAAATTTTTAGTGGTTAAAAGCATGCACCTTAATTTACTGAATCAAACTTGGTTAGCTGCTACATTTTTTAAATAAAATATCGGTTTTACATTTTGAGCTATATGGGAAGCTCTTGAAGCAGGACTACATCTCACTAGAAAGTATCCTTGAAGAAGTGCAATCAATAAATTGTTTGGGTCTTCTAATTGATGACAAGTTGAATTGGAATGACTGAGACATTAACAGTATTAGTGCCAACATTAGCCCAGGTATGTTTGTACTGAGAAGTTTGAAGCTATACTGTGGTACATCGATACTTTTAACAGCCTATATTATAGGCTAGTGTATCATTATTTGAACTATGGAATTCCTCTTTGGGGAAACTCATCAGTTCAAAACATGCAAAGGGCGTTTGTCTTGAAAAAAAGGGGCATAAGGCTTATTGCGGGGCTACATAAAAGAGAAAGTTGTAAAAACTATTTCAAGAAATATGTAGTACTTACACTTCCGTGTATTTACATATACTTCAAGTGTTGCTTTTTTAGCCGAATTTTCGAAGAAAATAAGAGCTATTACACTCGACCCAACTTGAAAACGGTTGGTCGGAGAAGGCTAAAATTTGGTTTCTATCCGTTTCAGACCATTTGGAGACTATACCCAAAAATCATTAGCCTACTTTATATATATATATATATATATGTTTTATTCCCGGATTTTTAAGGGGTAGTAAAAATGCTTCAAAATTTCTGATTTTTGATCAAAGGGCCTTAGTGCGATTCTTCAAAAGGTACTTTTGATGTTTTTCGATCCGTTTCAAAATGGCGGAGTTATACAGTTTTTTCGTTTTTGGGTAGGAATTTGAGGGGTAGTTTTTTACCAACCTTGCTAAAAGGTAGTAAATATGCTTCAAAAATGATGAATATTTTGTGAAAGGGTCCTTGTAGGATTTGAAAGGTACATATATTTTTATTTTTTGAATTGAAACTAAATGGCGGCCTATTTGTAGTAAACCCAAAATGGCAAAGTTAGAGCGAGGAAATTGCATGATATCTCCCTCTCATAAGCCCAAGTTCAATTTGTGAGTTATATGAGTCGAAAGGCAATTAAATTTACTATAACCTTGTGTAAAGGTGTTTTAGGTACACCTCCTGGAACAAGGAACAAAACTCATAAAAAGATCCCAATAATCGACTTTTTCGCTATTTTTGTACATTAATTGCGCATTTTCGCCCACTCATAAGCCCGAGTACATATTGTGAGTTATACCATTCAAAAGATAATTAAATTTACTATAATCCTGTGTAAAGGTGTTTTAGGTACACCTC